>PVLD010009562.1:0-76308 GCA_004027595.1 Dinomys branickii
GACTTTCCCACGTCTCGCCCCGGCAGCCTGGTCCGCCCTACCACATCTCCCCCGGCATCTCAGAGAAATACGCCCAGTTTAAACTTCCCAGCCGAGGTTCCGGCATTCACGCTCACCAAGTCTGTCTCGAGCTGGTGGTGTTTATTAAGGAGGTTCGCTCCCTTGCTGCTCACCCGGTCGCCATCTTCCTGAGTTTTTCAAGAAGCACTTGTTATAAGGAAAAGTTTGGCAGCTCAAATGATTAGCATTAAAAAGAAGATAAATACTTTACATTAGTGCTATAGGAAGGATTCCTCCAGGGCATACTAGGAATGCCCATGACCTTACCATTCACAGGCTGCAAGATATAAAAATGAAGGATTTGCTTTGAGAAGAGAGGTTCAGGGATCCTAGATTATTCTGAACTACCTATAAAAGAGTTTCCCAGAGCTCAGCCATCAGGTACTTGGAGACTTCTGCAGGCATGATACAAGGGGTACTGGCCGTGGCTGGAGTGTGTGGCAGACGTTGCCATTACTCATATGTTGCTGGTTTTACAGGCATAGAGAATGCCATAGTTGTAGGATTAAGAAAACTTCCACTCAGATTTCGGAAGAAGACCTTGGAAGTCAGGGAATGTGCCCCTGAGAGGGCTGTATGTGAAGCTGTGAGACTGAAACTGAAAATGCAGTGGGGACCCCAGAAAGATGGAGAAACTGGGAATGAAGAACATCCGAGAAAAGCCACAGGGATGGAGTAACGTCAGCACAAGAGGAGCCGTGACGGCTCGAGTCATCAGCAATCCCACAGAAGAAGGGTCACTAAGCCATTTTGTGCTCACATCTTTGCCCCTGGTGATGGGCACGGAGCTACAGGGTTGAATGTCCTACTGAGTTTTAGTATTGCTTTGCCCCCCCCCATATCTTTTATCCCCTGTTCCTCTTTTTTGGAATGGGAATGTTTACCCTGTGCCATTGTATGTCAGAAGCGCTGAACATTTTTTTGGTACTGGGAATTGAGCGTAGGACCTTCTGCTTGCCAGGCAGGTGCTTGTGCCACTGAGCTATATCACTGGCTGAAATTTCTTTTTGGGTTTTACAGGGGCTCATAGCTAAGAGTTTGTCTTAAGTCTCACAGGAGACCTTAGACATGGAATTTTCAACAATGTTGAAAGATTGGTGATACTTAGAAATGGACTAAATGGATTGTGCATAAAAGATGCACATGAGCCCTTTGGGAATCAGAGGTGGAATGTTATATTTCATATCCAGATGCTACCTCAAAGCCTCATGTGCTCATAAATGAAGCTTTTGAAAGATGATTGAATCATAGGAGTGCTGTAGATAAATATAATATTGAAAGGTGGGGTTAGAGGAAGTGGGTCTCTGAGAACATGACCTGGGAGGGGGTACGCTATTTCTCTCCCTGCTTCCACCTTTGGTCTCTGCTTCCTGAGAACCATGACAAAAGCAGCTTTCCTCTGCCAAGGTCCTTTTACCCCACCTTCCCGCCTTGGAAACAGCTAACTATGTACTGAAATCTTTAAAAACCGTGAGCCAAAATAAACTTCTTCTCTCTTATGTTGTGGGTGCTGGGTATTATCTCAGAAATGAGAAAAGTGTCTAAGAAAGTGCTGAAGTGAAAACTAGTTAGAAAGTATCCTGGCGCTCTGGTAGTATGAAAATAATTGCCTTTAACAGAATGTGGTAAGAACAAAAAATGGAGTGGTTTTCCGAGAGGAAGGAGAGATTACTTCTCCTTAGGAGGCCTGAGAATAATGATGACTGTATGAATGCTTTCTGAGAAGAGAAGATGGTGGAAATGGGATGACTCAAACATCTCCAGGCTGGTGATGGGTGTGGATGGTATCCAGGTGCAGAGTGCTAAACTCTGTAGGCTTGCCCAGGTGTTCCAAGGCAAGTCATTTGACTGCAGCGGGGACATCTGGAGAAGGGGGATCGTGGATGAAGAGTCAATTCATGTAGAGCTTCGGGATAATTCAGACAACGCTGGGTCAGAAAAGGATTGTAAATAAAGCAGTAGCATAATCATATTTGAGTTATAATGATGCCCCTGGTAACAGTGTTGAGGAAAGATGCAAAGTGGTACAGTTTGCGGACAAGGGTTTGGTCAGGGCTTTCTGCATAAACCATAATAACTGAAAAGGAGGGAGACCCGAGGCAGGTTAAACGAGGGACATGATGCATGGGTGAATTGAATTAATGGGGATGAGGGAGAGGAAGGTCCTTAGGGTGCGCACTAGATTCTAGACGGCAGTGTCACACTCCCCAGAAGAGAGGAAGTGGGAAAAGGAGTGGTGTAGCTGTGAAGTGAGAAATAGTGAGCCCTCTTTCTACTGAGGGTGAGGCCCTCTTAGCGTCCTTGGGAGAAGAAGTCCTGTAGGCAGCTTTAGCAATGTATATGTAAAGGGAACATAAAGATGAATAAAACACAAGTTCCTGCAAATAATTTACAGTCCAGTGGAAGACTGTGTTGTTTCCCTGTAGAGCAACACAAACCAAAGTGCCCCCAAGCTGCAGCAGACATTTCCAAGGAGGTGTAGCTATGTGTTTTTCTGTCCCTTTCTCTGCAGCACTCTTAGTTCCTGAAATCCAGGCTCCAGTTCTGGCCAACATATCTTTTCGGGACACATATACAATTGTTATGATTCACCAGTTAAAAATTCTTTGATAGTACTCAATTAGCTCTGGAATAAACCCCAGAACCCCCGCATGGCAGGTTGGGTTTCTCCAGGTCCATATTGTACACTTCCCTTCAACACCTGTAGGTGGTGCCAGTCCACTCGGCAGACTGTCAAGTGCGCATGCTTGCTGCTGAAGTTTTGCCATTTGTATTTTCTTAGCTTGGATAGATGTCCCTAGCTGCCAAATGGGGATAGCTATACTCACTATTATTCACCCCTGACTTTTACTGCCCCTACGGTAATGGCTCCTTCACAGTGGGAGGCTGCAAAATGAGGTAGGGTGGGGTGGACAATAGTTAGAAGACCTGGGTTCAAGTCTTTACCCTATGTCTTTCAGATCACATGACTTACAGTCAGTTAATTTTTTAGTTTTAATTTATTTACCTGTTAAGTACAGTTTAAAATGTTCTTGCATTTTTCTCTGAATGATGGAGAGGTTCCAAGTGACAAATAGACATAAAGTAACTTGTAAATGAAGTGCCTTATAAATGTGTTTTATGTGGACATGTCTTTAGGCATTGAAGTACCTATTTCTAAATAATAAGAAAAAATGCACAGTGAATTACATCTTGTAGTTGCCAAGCTTTTTTCTTCCTAAGATATTTTTGATAAATATTTTCCGCAGATAAGGAGGTGTTCTCTGTCCCTCTGTTGCCGGTCTAAATCGATCACTTAGTTCATAGTGCTCCGGCAGGTATTAATAATTTGCTATTTATTTTCTGCTTCGTACAATTATGTTTATTTATATGTCACAACTGACGAGGCTGCAAATCATGCTCTCCATTTCAGGGAAATTCTACTTTATTTCAGGTGACAGAGCTAACTTTGCTTAGGTTTAGCTGCATAGAGGATAATAGGTAATTCTTTGTACCTCTGCTGGATAGCCCTTCAATACTTAGGATCTTATTCTTCTCTTCACATTAATATGACGGCACTTGGGAAGATCCCCCCAGTGCAGGCAGTGCAGCCAGTGAGACAGTGATGAGTAGGGGCAGTTGGCAACTGCATTAAACTTTGTATCTGCTTGTCCATGCCTCTGCGAAAGTGAACACACATATGTGGGTGGGAGAATAGAAATCAGGGCTACCTTGCAGATTAGCATTTGAATGTGTCCTTTGAAACAGGAGCCCTAATTGGCCCCACACAGCTGCCAAATATGTTCCTTGTTCCTCTCATTTGTCCAGAGCTTCTGCCTCTGCAATGACTTTTTTCTTTCATTTTGTTCTATACGTGCAAATGCTCAAACTATTTTCTAGAAGTCATATTTTCGGCCCTCATTTCTGCCTTTAAGCTAGCTTAGGACATTACTTAACAACATTAGTAGCCACACTTGTGTTATTAATGTCATAACTGGCATGTACTGTACATACCGTGTGCCAGGATCTGTGCAAAGTGCTTTATTATATTATCTCACTTATTCTTCATAACCTAGGTTGGTAAGAATAATTATATTGATAGACAGGGACTATGATACCCTACTTTCCTGATTAGAAAATGGGGCAATAATTTGCCCAAGGACATGTATCTATTACTCATATGGCAGAATCTATCATGCAGAACTTCCTAGTTCTCAAGCCTGGGGACCTAAGCACTAACCTAGACTACTATCTGAGGCTTTATTTCTTGATTCCGTTTCTCTTTTCAAAACTATAGGCTGCTCTTTAAAGAACTGTGCACTAGCTTACATTCCATAGTTTTTCTCTCTTCTCATATCCTCTGTTTGCTTAATTAAATTTCAACACCATCTGCTTGAAAGCAGGGTCTTCACTGGAGAGTGTTAAATGGGCACCAGGTATCACCAGCAATGATCTTTTCCATCTTTTGAGGCTGCCAAGATGCCAAGATGATGTGGGGTGATTGGTATTTCCGGTCACTGCTGTCTGTGAACAGTCTCATCCATTTGCACAATGATGCATGGATTTAATATCATACTATATAAGATAGGAACATATGTAGGGCTTCATAGAGTCTACATCAAACCTCTCTCCTCCAAGGAGACTCATAGAACTCTAGATTTCAGCTCTCGTACATGATCTTTATCCTCACTGTACGCAGCTCTTCATAGGTCTCTGTTCATGTTCCTTGATCTTTTTAAAGTTTTAATTTTGACTTTCATTAGAATACAACTTCTCGAAGGCAGTACAAAGCACAGGTGAATTGCTTGCTGATAGGCAGGCATTTTAAGAAAATAAGCAAATAAGCTTGTGCCCTGTATGACCTATTATTACCCCATGACTAGGTTTCTAAGTCAAAGAGATATGAAAGAGTGAAGTAATTATCTGGACAATTTAGCAGGAAAATTGTAGCAGGCTGAATTTTCCAGATAACATGCACCTGAATCCCTTATCACTTCGAAGAGAGGATCCAGTCTGAATTTTACACTTGAACCTATCTATTAGGATTCTAACTCATTCATTCAGGCTGTGAGCCCCTTAGGAGAGGACTTTGGTTTATTTAGAGAATTCATCTAGATTTGCCTCTCCAGCCTGATCACTGGTTCTCTACTTGTGTACACAATTCGATCACTCATTGCACTGTCTGCAATTCCTTTTGACCACCCTGTTGGAGAACCAGGTAATCATTTACAAGTATATGTGTCTTATGCTTAAAATCACTCAAGCATGGTGTATTACAGAATGCCATGCAGCACAGAGCACATGGCCTGAGTAAAATGCTTTCTTTATGGAACCATCTCTGGAGCAGAGGTAGCTGCCTAATTAAGGCACCAAAGCCCATTCCACCTATAGCAGCAAAGGACACAACACCGAAGCATCTCTTTCTCCCCAAAGGCACATTATTTTGTGCTGGAGGCTTTGTAGGTGAAAAAACACAGAGACAGCACAGCATTTGGGATCTTCCATTGGCACTGAATGCTGGGGGTGTGTGTGTGTGTAAGAGGTGGAAGGCAAGTGGAGAGATGACATTTCAATGCCTAAGCAACACTTAGAATTGGCCCTTGTCCTTGTACCAGTCACAATCCACACATACACTTCCCTATCTGCCTGGAAATACCCTTGAGTATTTCTTCCTGCATTTCTCAGGTCAGTCTGTGGTAGTTGGTATAAGCCAAACAGATCCTTAGAGCACTTAATAAATCCAAAAAAGGCATATAGGGGAGTCCTTATAAATATATAATTGCCACCTCTGGATAACACTTAGACATTTTAACTGCCTGAAAGTGATGTAATTATGAAGGTTTCCAACTGTAACATCATGAAAAGAACCACATGGACAATGTGGAAAGAGAAGGCAGATAATGCATTTAACATGGTTTTTTTGGACCACTCTTTCATCGGCTATTGATTTGATTCCAAAAGCCTTTAGTTAGTGCAGGAATTCCACTGATAATAATTAAATTTTCAAGAGATGCGCTCTTAGGAGAAATGAAGGGAGTGGGGGGGAGGGTCTGCATGTGCAGTGGATCCCACGAATGTTAATGACTCTGTTACAGTTACATAAAATTAACAGAAATTAGATCTATGGTTATCGAAGAGCCTCCTTTATATTGAGAGGAGCCATTTAAGTACAACGATTGGAGATTATGGCTCAGTGGAGTGTTTTAACTGTTCATTTGCCTGCCTAACTGACCACGGGGTGGGATGCCATAAATTCAGGGTATTGCAAAATCACTCTTTCTTACCTTTAATTTGAATCACTTGACTCAGATTTCTTCCTAATATCACAGTATGGGCTATTATTGGGCTATTTTTTTTTTTTTAACTAGGTGAGGTTTACTGAAACTGTTTTTGTAAAATTACACTAATTAGCTCTTTCTTTCTATCTCTATGTCTGCCCAAAAGACTCCTACGCCATTTCTGTGGAATTTAATTGTAGCGTAGTTTTAGTTTGTCTTCCTGAAATGGAGCCCACTATAGTTAAAAAAAATGTACTGTGATCTGAACATGCATTATTTCAGAGTAGGGGGGTCCTTTGGACTGAGAACTGCAACATTTAAGAGAATGAAATGTACAGCTTCTGCAGACCAGGGTCTCTGTTTTGCTTCTTCCTGTAGAAATATTTTGTATGCTAATGTGCTTCGAGACCTAACTTTTTGCAGCTCAGTCTGCATTGGTTGCTGTGTGTGTTAGCTCAGGTTTCATGGGAAAAGCTATTCTCTGGGAGGAATGGAGTGGGAAGGGAGAAGAACGCAACCTGACTGCTGGTGACAGAGACTCGACCAGAAAGAGTTAAAACCCAGGCTATTGTCTGAGCTGTGCTTCCTGTTAGGAAACTGGGGCATATAGTTTAATTCACAAGGGGCCAACTGTTTGATTTCTCTCCCTGCTGCTTGGCACAGGAACGAAATCGTGGCTGCGTTTATAGCAGAAGGTTGGATTATATTCTCTTTTGCAGGAATTAAACCCCATAGAATAATTTATGCACAGCCAAGCAAAATTAAGCCAAAACATATAAAGAATAGTTGGTGAAGTTTTCTCAAGGCGAATGCCATTGGTTTTAGTGTCAAAAAGATGTTTGTGATGGCTGCAACCCTTTGGACGCCCTGCGGGCCTTGGAAGACAAACATGCGCCAAATAGTCTATACCCGTGAGGTTTACAGCACACCTTTCCATTGTTCTTTCTTCCGTAACCCCGGAAGCCTTGGCTTCTATAGAGGGTGGGGTCGGTCTCAGCGCTGTGTGGATTTACCGCCGCTGGATGCTTGTAATGCTTTATGGGGATATGAACCTATCTACAGAATATCGCACCCATTAGCCTACGCCTTCACATGCACTTATTCAGGGTAAATAATTAAGGAAGTTTGGGGGGGGAGTTAGATTCTTACCTAAAAATTAAAGGATCTGTTTTGACTGTTTCCCATTCCAAAATGCCCACCACATACCGAATATGAGATGGACAAGGTTAAACTGCTACATGAAGACGAATGGCGGTATTTGTCCTGAAGTTGTGGAAATAAAAAGGGAGAAGAGGATGAACGGAAGGTAAACCTCAGGGTGCTACATGCAGTCATTATCTCTCCCTTGCTGCAGTAGAAGGGCTTCAGGAGGTAATTAGGGGTGAGAAGTAAGCAGCACTCATTGTGGGAGCAAAGGGGGCCTCTCCCAGGTTGGGGGCTGGGCTGGCTCCCAGGGCCCCAGCCTAGGTGTGTCACATTGCCTTGGAGATGCAGATGGAATGTGCAGCTTACTTCTGGGGTGGGACTGTTGACACTATGATCCAGTTTTAGCAACTGATGTTATTATTTTATTTTAAAATCACAGAAGAGTTTTTGAAATTGAATTACACAGGCAAAAGTAATAATTAGATAAGCTTTGTGGTAGATGAGAAGGAATTTTTATTATAAAAGACTAGAATATGGATTATATATATATATATATATATATATATCCATGTCTATCTATATATCATGATATATATATATCTAAATCTGTCTATATATATGTCCATATCTATATATATCAAGTCTGTTTAGTTAGAACACTTATTTTAAAACTGCAAATTGGTTCCAACATGATTAATATGTTATGGAACAATTTGAACACAATGTGATTTTTGTGGTGGCCAATGTTTGATTTCTTCAGTGAGAAATACTAGGTGAATCTAGAAACTGGCACTCAGCTGAGCTAAGCCTTGTAGAAATACAAAAATTCACACATCTCAAGTATCTGCCGTCTGACTTAGTCTGCCTTTTATGTGTCATGAGCCACACACATGTGGGTCCGTGGACCTCAAGAAAGGAGTAACAGCCTCTATTTTTTTCCCCTTGCTTCCACCACTTTGCAGAAATTCACAAGAAATGTTTTCTCGGTTCATTAAGGTCTCTTCCAGTTTTATCTAGCTTAACAGAAAATAATATTCACCATAATTTGTGTATTTAGCCTTGTAAAAACAAATCTCTTCACATCGCATAATCTTGATGAATATTTGTTGAAATGATTTGAATTGGTTCATCCATTGGTTCAATAACAGAACTTGTAATCAGAGGTGCTGAGATTCCTGCCTCAGATATCTATTCCACCTCACCACTCTCTTATCCATGAATTTTCTGGACTTTGTAAAAATAAAACTCTACAGAGATGTCAATATTTTAAAAGATTGGGTTCAATAATGATACATTGAAAAGTAAGATTATAATGAAAACAAGGCTTAAAGATCAATTTACTTGCTTCTTGATTTGTAAATGTTATTAGTCACAGCCTAACTGGGAAATGGAGCTATCAGAAACTCTTAATGTGGTTCTTTCCACACCAAAACCTCATGCTTCCCTTAGACTTGGCTGCATCTACTGTCTGGCCACAACGCCAGCATTGCTGACCAGATGGATATGAGCAGTTCAAGGAGTTCTGTGCTGCACTCTGTCACATGTGGCTTACTAACAGATGCCACTCTCTACTACTTTCCAGTTCTCTCATAACTCCATTTATTCCCCCAGAGGAAGAAAATGAAACTGCAGTAAGAAAAATTCCTAAGTGTTTTTTCCATTATGGAAAGAATATGTTACCAACCCTTTTGCAGCAAGAGAGAGAAAGACAGACATTTTCCAACAACTATTTCTACTGGTGGTATTTTACAATTTAAATAGGATGGCTTTCGTCCTCTGAGTTTGCCACAAGAAGAGTTTTGTGCAGTGCTTGAAGCACACCAAGATGGGCTCCTGGTGGGAATGCTGAGATTATGTGTCTTAAATCATTATACTTATTGTCACAGAATTTTGAAACATTAAACATATTTATATGAGATTTAATACTTATACAATTAAATAAAATTCTAATGTACTATTTAAAAGTAAAAATTAAAAACAGTTTATTCTTGGTCTTTTCTCCTGTTATCTTCTGTCTTTTTCCCTCGAAGCTTTGCTCCTTCTTTGCTATTGTAATATTTATGTATCTTTAGCATAATTATTGTTCACAACTGTTTGGTAGAAGTTTCTGAAGTGGAAAGTCAAGAGTCATGGCTGTCAGCAGTCTCATTTCATAATGCAGGGTGTGCAAGCCAATTCCTTTGCTGCCTACTCGGTTAGCAGGACTGGTAATGATAGATGTGTTTAAAATCTGACCCTAGCTATCACTATAGCTCCTTGACAGACTGCTTCCTGCAAATATGGCTTGTTTGTGTAATTAATACCTTGCTCGGACTCACTGTTCTGTGTCTGAATGAGCAAAGCTGGAAGAGGATACCGCTCATGGGAAATGAAGATGGTGTTGATCGGAATAGGGATTGATTTGAGAGAGACACTAAAAATGTCTATAATGCTTCCTTAACTTGAATTAATTTATTTAAATTCTAAAGATAATTATCCACACTAACTTAATTAATATTTTCAACTCCTGCCAACAGTGAGGTTTCCTCAGAATTCTTAGTGCATTGAAAAGGGACTGACACTTCCAGCAATGCCTCCTCCCTTCTTAACACCTGACTAGTGGAAAGAGAGCTGTTTAAGCAGTACAGTGAATGGAATAGTAGAAGAAGAATGAGAATAAAGGAAAATCAAGGGAGATTACAAAATCTGTAAATAAAATCTTAATGCTTTAATACATGAGCAGTGACATGACTTGCATTTTAATCAGAAGATTGGAACAAAAATGAACATGAGAAAAATAAGAATAATCAATGAATATAGGAATTAAAAATTCCAGACAAGGGGTGCGGTGACCCACGCCTGTTATTCCAGCATTCTGGGAGGCTGAGGCAGAGGTTTACCACTCAAGCCCAGCCCAGGCGATTTAGTGTCTTAGTGACACCCCGCCTCAAAATTAAACATTGTAGAGCATTTTAATTACTTTGGCTTTTCTGTCGTCTTGTATAATCTGAATAATCATATGGTACCCTGATCTTTATTTCTTAATGTATATACCTTGGTTTATAGTCCTGGATGTTTCTTCTTTTAAAAACAGAATTCATTAGTAACTTCTCCCTTTGGTTTATGGGGTAAACAGGTAATAAGCCAGCTCAAGGCATTCCAAAACTGGAGTCCTAATATCTGCTATTAGAAATAATTCACATATATTGAAAAAACTTGTTAGTGATAATCACAAATGTGAGAAAAAGCTTAACAGTGGGTAGTGGATATTAAAAAACTTCAAATAAATGTCCACAGCTAGGCTTGTTAACTTGCTCTGAAGTTTCTGGGCTCTGATTTCTCCCTCAGAATAATAGAGCAGAAGCCCAGCAGATAAAATCATTTTGCAATATAGAAGCAATCATGCCAACCTCGGGCCAGATAATAGGCCTGTTTAAGTCTGCAGGTGGGATACTTCACTGACAGTAAACTCCTGGAGCCTATGCACAAATATTGGCAGGCAGGTAACCAAACAACAGTTGGAAAAGCTAGGCAAAATAGGTGAAGTTGAATCAGTCTGAAAAAGAGATGCTCATTGTTGTGCCCTGTAAGTGGAAAATACAGTATTTTCCTTATTCTTTTGATTTCACCTACAAGGCCATATCCAGTTGTTCCTCCAGTGATTGCTCCTAGCCACACCTTTGATCTACACAAGTGGTTTTAAATCCTGGCTGTATCTTAGAAGCAATTGGGAGGTTTTGAAAAAATAATGACACTTGAATCAGCACTTTTAACAATTCTGGTGTATTTAGTCCAGAACCTAGGGTTTGGTAACTTTAAAGCTTTCTGAGTGATTCTACTTCATAGAGTGTGTTGAGATATGTTGCCCTGTGCAGTTCCTTGCAGCGCAGCAGTTCTTGGGTCAACATGACTGGGTGTAAAACTTGGTTCTGTGTTAGAATCACCTGGAGAGCTTTGAAAATTGCCCATGTTCTGGGCACAGCCCTCCCTGATCAATTAATTCAGAAACCCTGGAGGACTCTTTGGACCCAGGAAGCATTATATTTAAAACTTCTTGAGGTGAGTTTTGCGGTCAAAGTCAAGGACCATTGAAGTAGAAGGATCCAAAGTGAGAGGTACACAGCAATCAGGGCCCGTGCTGCCAGTAATCACTCCAAAAGCACGGTCACAGTCATAGAAGAGTAGAAGGACCTCAACATCTAACTACAGTGAATTGTTTTGACTTCCCTAGTCTGCAGGATATGAGCTGGGATTCTTACAGAGTTAAGAAGTCACTTGGCATCCACAGGGATGATCAGGGAGGACACGGTGTGGGCAACAGAAGAGGTTATCTTGCAGGGGTGACTTCCCTAGAATGGCCGTATTGACACAGAGAGGGAGGGAGCTTAAGTTTTGAGGTTTTCATGGCAAGCATTTGCCTCTCTTCCACTTCCCCTAATTCACTCCACTTCTGCTGCGGCGTGATACCCTTTTCCCTATTCCAGAAGGTCTCTGGCTGCCATCTTAGTCCACCTAAGCCAGCCCTCTCCAGAATACCAAGTTATCTAAATCAAAGCAATGGTCATCAGGTTAAATTCTCTTCGTTACAGAATAAATAATCATCATTCTGCAACAAAGCAGTTTTCAAATATGTATATGTTGACATAGGACTTCTTGGAGAGTTTGTTTGCCTTGTAGTTTCCTGGCTTCCCACCTTAGATCCTGCCTCAGGGAACTCGCAGTGGTGTGCTAGGGCATGCATCTTTTGGTAGGAATTCCTTGCAGGTCTCAGGGCCTCAGTTCCCACACCTCATGCATGTGGTGAATCGGTGGTGTCTCAGCCACGGGTCACTGGCCTTAGGAGGAAAGTGCCTGGTAGCACAAATGGAGATGCGGAGTTCTTCCCTTTTCCATTTCACTTTCCATTTTAATATTAAGCTGTTTCTACAGGATTCAGGGTCTCAGCACATATCTTTTTATATTTTGATGACCTTTGACATTGTAACATGTTCTAAGCCATGTATAACACACATGCATAATTGGTGTTAGTCCCTCTGCCCCCTCCCTTCATTTGTATTAGAACCTTTCCCCAAAAGTGTGCTTGGAACCACAACACAGTCTTCAAGGACATTCTCATAAAGAACAGAGAACATGCACAATTTCATTTTAGTAAAGTTCTCGTATTTAGAGTCCAGAGATGCCTTGTAGGCAACTCCTTCTGCATCCTGGGTGGACATTCACCACTGAGCCCTGGCTCTCTTTTCAGCTCACTGGACTCTTATGTGGAGATCTCTAAGGAATATAAGGTCAATGCACAGCCTGAGTTCTTTGGAAGCTGTTTTTGTCCCATACAGTATAAATTTAAAGGGTCCTCTGGATGCAAAACATGTCTCATGACAACACAATGATCCTCTCTTCAACATCCTAGTCCATGGCCCGGGTGAATGAGTACAGTCTGGAAGGGGTAAGATGACGTCTCTACCTCATGGTATAGAGGCAAATGCTTACCATGAAAACCTCAAAACTTAAGCCTGGTGTAGGGTTTTCCTTAGATTGAACAGGGTCTGAGGTGATTGAGTGAAACCTTTCCCAATTAGTGGAGACTTTTACAGTTATGTTCACAGGCTTTCCTGTTGCTGAGAGAGAATACTTGACAAGTAAAATTTAAAGAGGAAAGGTTTAATTTGGGTCACCATTTCAGGGGATTCAGCTCCCAGGCAGAGACATCCTAACGGGAGGCTGTGGCAGAGAAAAGTTGCTTATGCGTGGTGGCAGGGACACAGAGCGAGGGAACAGTGCTAGAGAGAAATGTGAGGGACCACAGACACTGCAAAACGGCACCCACCCCTCACCTGTACAGACACCCCTAGAGGAGCACTCTATCAGTCCCCGGGCACTCTCAAACTACTCAAGTTGGCATGACCGAACATAGTCATCCTGACAACTGAGTATGCTCATGAGGACAGTGAACCAGGCCCACCAGTTTCAGGGTGCCTGTTGTTCACCTGGCCTTGTTGTATGGAAATTTTATGTCTCATCTTCTCAACAGGCTGGAAATATATGAATTATCTCTAGTTAATTTATGAGCAAATAGAAGTGCAAAGAGGACAAGGAACTTGTCCAACGCCACAGGGTATAAGTGCTAAAGTCATTATTTAAAGCCATATCCATCTGACCATGAAGCCTGTTCTCTTTCTCTTCCCACACAACCCTACTTCTCTGGGAAGCTGACCTAAGTGTACGGGCATAGTGGCAACTAAGGCAAAGTATCATCCTGCTGTTGTTGCTAAGGAGATGCAAGGTGTGGATGGGCCCTTCAATTTCTAAAAGGGCTCCGACTCTGAACACTTCATCTTTCTTCAACATAAGACTTGTTACTTATTTCCCTTTACTTTGAGCTTCGTGTACACTCGCATTGGAAGAAAGGACGTTCAAACCTTCAGGAACAGATCATTGCTAAGATGATCTCCTGTCTTCCTTGCATCACCGTGATTGAGAGTCAAGATCTAAGATCTGGCTCTGAGTGTCCTGGTGGAGACCACATAGGCTCTCTTCCATGGTTCTGGAAGGCAACCCTGAATCGTTAATCTTTTATGACCAGCATAATGCTGGTAGGTGGGAGGGGAGGCTTCTTGTATATTTCCACGTGGGTATGGCAGTATTAGGCACCAAACTCCTGCCTGCAGGAAATGACATTAATAGCCTTCATGAAAACTGGGTTTGCAATAAGACAATACTCTATCACTTGGTAAGGTTCTCTTTACATGAGAACACAGGTAAAGGTACAAAAGATGGAACCAAGGAGTATAATCTGTTTTATTGTTATGGTTTATACATTGTGTCAACTTGGGGAATCTAGAGGTTTGGCTGAGTGACTCAGCAGGAAGCCAAGGTGCTTAATTTATATACATCCTGAGCCTGTGGAAGAGGAAGGAGTGGAGACTGTGAGAGCTACATGCCCCCTGGGTGGTGTAGCCTGTTTACAATGTAAGGGAAAGAGAGAGGCTGCCTGCAGCCATTCCTCCCTTATTGCTGGTTTCTTTTGCTGTGCTCTGCTGCCTTGAACAGTCTGCCCTCTGCCATGTGCCACTCTGCCTCAGAAGCAGCCAAGTATGGACTGAAACCTCCACAAACTGTAAGCTAAATAAACCTCTCCTTCCTTCATTTTGGGGGTCGGGTATTTTGTCTCAGCAATGAAAGAAAAGTAACCGAGACACTTATTTATCCACATTATTTTTGCATGGGAGACTTACTACTTAGAGTTCAGGCTTTGAATGCACTTTATGAATCTGGTCTATGGCCTTGTTCAATTGCAAAAGAGATTGGGAAATATAGTTCAGAAGAAACCGGTTTGGTGGACAGTTAGAAGAATTTCTCATTGTCTGAGTAAGTAGAGGAACCAGTACTGACTCACTTCTCTGAAAAATGATGGAAAATCCTCCTGTCTCTGTCTCTGTCTCTGTCTCTGTCTCTGTCTCTGTCTCTCTCTCTCTGTATAGAGAAAACCATATATCTAAGACAAAAATATATTTTTTTGTGTGTGCTCTGTGGAAAATACACATTTTTCCTTGGATCTAGAATTAGTGGGTAATGATTGGACACTGGAGAGTTTATGTGAGGACCTTTGGGAATTGTTAGGGCCCCCACAAAAATTCCATAAGTCTGTCAATATGCCATCCTAAAATCAAGGGCAAATTGTACTAGGTTGGGACTTTAAAAAGAGATCATCAATATGAATGGAAAGAGCAAGAAAGGAAACAGGGAGAAAAATGGAAGGAAAAGAAGAAAATGAGGAAGGAAAAGAGAAAGAAAAAGTTGCATTAATATCTTACTGGTATAACTCACATCCAGAAAGAATCCCAGTTGTTGAATGTGGCTGGTTGAGTCACTGCTGTTTATTTTACTTCTTGATTGTCAGCCATGGTTTTGGTCACATGACTGTCATATCTGTCTGCAGTTTTACTTCCTCTGACCTTTCCCGGTCTGTGTGCTCACTCTCATAAGTAGTAATGGATATAATTCCTTCCTCAGCTCTGTATTGCTTTTGCCTCTTTTTCTTCTACATTTTGATTTACCTTTAATTTGTCACTTTCAGACCATCCACCGTGTAATGACAAAAGGAAAAATATTGTTCTCACCGAAGCCTATTATTAGCCTGGAATGATACAATTGGCATGCTGGCAAATAAAATCCTGGAAAAAGATGTTCATAATCTGACACCGAGAGAAGTTAAATAATTTTTCTCTGGCCACATTTCTAGGAAGTGGTAGAGGTAAGTTTGAGACAGATGTCTGACTCCCGAGACTAAGCTGTTCCTCCCAGCTTGGATCAGCCTGCCACAGACCCTCATTAGGCCACCATCTCCACCCAGCATCTTCGTCCCACTAGGGACCTCTCTGAAGTGTACCGTTGGTAGACAACCTTCTTAGTCCGTGACAGGAAGTCACAAAGAGGGTCATGGCAGGGACTGACCTGGACAGGGCAGGACCTGAAGTCCCTCTTGGGACTTGAATAAGAAAAAGAGATTAAATCTCAAGCAAGAAAGCTGGAATGCAGAAAGTAGACCCGTTTTTGCTTCTTTCCATCTTTAGCTGATTTGTAGATGGTAAATTATTAATAAATCATTGTTTCATAGATTAAAACTTCAATTCCTGAAGCAACAGCCATAGTACTGATCAGAGGCAAATGCAAGGAGTTTCCTATTTAGGTTTTTGTTTACTGTTCTCCTCCAAGGCAGTTGCAACTGGAGGACACAGAAACTTGTGACGAGATCATTACTCCTGGGAAGAAGTTGCACCCAAACCTCTCATGTGTGCTTCTGTTTGCTGTGTTGATGGGAAGAACAGCAGCACAGTGACAACAAAGCACATGGTTTTGGGTAGATCTGAGTAACAGTTTAAACATGCTCTGAAAGTGTGACTTTGGGCAAGTCACTTAGCAAATCTAAACCAAAGTTCTCTCATTTTTCAATTTTGATTAAGTAACAGCTATGTAGCAAAAGCTATTGTGTGAGATGGGTGTGAGTGTGTGTGTGTATGTGAGGCACACGGCAAAGAGCAAGCTTTCAATAAATTGTGACTACTATCTTCCTTCCACAAAGATATAGTCTCTGCCCTGTAGAAATGTGTGCTTTGAATCAGCTAGTATTTACCCTGATTTCTTTATTGAAATGATAAATGGCAGAGATTGGGCAGGGTCAACTTTATGTGTCGTAGGAACTAGAATGATTTGAGGCTTTGCAGCTCAAACCTTTGAGTGGCAGGGACCAGTGGTGTGGGTCACTTCCAGTTTGGAAGAAATTCAGCCTCTCAGGTCCCCCTTCCCAGACCTCTGAACCAGAATCTGCATATTAACGAGATATACAGGTAATCTGTGTACACACTGAAGGAACTGGCAGGATGTGCAGAGCTGATGTGTAGTGCTCATAATGGGGATGAGTGAAATGGGGGAAATCACTCTCTGATCTGCTTCCGATCTTGCTCTCACTGCTTTCATCGGCCTGTTGCTGGGGGGCGTAGATGGAGCTGCTGAGTCAGAGCGTGCCATGGAGGGAAGGAGAGCATGTGTCTGCAGCTGGTGGCATCTGCAGTGGTGACCCTTGGCCTCCATGGAGCACAGTGAGGTGGTTGCCATGGTAACTGCTGTGCTTGGTCAGGGGTGACTAGCCAAGCTGCGGGATTTGGATCAACAGTCCATCTCCAGTATCCTCCTGTTGCTGCTGTAGCCCTACAAGTGCAGTCTGGTACCACCCACATGAGAATTTGACCTGGAGGAAGAAGTGACCTTTCTTGTTTCCTGTTCTGCTATATGTCCTTCCCATAGGGGAAAACCAACAAATAAAAAAGAAGGAAAAAAAAAGGAATAAAAGGAAATGAACATGAAATAGAGAAGTGTTCTGATCTAAGTACAATGAATGTGGAGCACTGAAAGTACACAGAAAAGAGGGGCGCACAGGGATGGGCCCAAGCTCGGAATTCTGGCTTTAGAGCTAATCAACAGGGAAAGTGTGATGGAGACCTCCAAACCTCCCAGTCTAGCAGATGACAGGTCTGAAGCCCAGACTGGTTTGTGACTTGCCCAAGGTACACAGAAATCAGTAAATGAAACTCAGTTTATGCTCTCTAGAGGTGCATGGCCTACAAGGGATCCTGTAATACCACTTCTTGTATTTACTGGTATTTCTTTGGGTCTTAGTTTTTCTCAGACCAAAGAGAAGAATATCACCTGTCCTTTGCTGGCCAGCAGACAAGTTCAGAAGGATGTAGCCCTGGTATCACAGTGACTTGAATTCCAGCCCTTTGTCTGATGTTTTCTCCTGGCTTTGGGTCAAGCTATTTTTCTTTTATGAGTCAAAATGTGTGAAATGGAATTAGTAACATCAGCAATAATAATAATAATAATGATAATGATAATTTTTATTATAACTACCTTACAGGGCTTTGAACATCATGTGTGTAGTATCTGATATCATGTTCACTAAACATTAATTTTGTTTCTTGCTTTAACCTTGAAATGACAGGGGCTTCACTTTATATACCTGGCCTAATTACTATGGAAATTTATAATACCGAATAAAGTGAATATTAAATCCATTTTATTAGTATTCAGTTTCAGACAATAATGATATGATAGAGTGAGCAGCAAAAAGCAAATGGGTTGTAACCACTAAACCTCTAGCTGCCTGTGGATCTTGTGTGACAATAGGTAGGACTTGAAACCACAATGATAAAGCAATACAAAAATGTACCAACAGCATTTAGAGGTGTGAATAGAATGTATTGAATTTGAGTCAAAGAGAATTATTCTACCATTATATAAAAGGACTAGAAGAGTCTCATTTAGAATATCATTTTCAATTCTTATCACTTTGGTGTGAAAAGAATATTGTAGCAATGGAGAAAATAAAGGAAAAGCAATGAAAATGATTTAGAGATTCAGTGAATTTAGTGAGTGGCAAAAGCCAAAGGATCTAAGTTTATGTTGATTAAGATAGAGAACATAAGGCCCAGCCAGCCTTTGGGAAGATGAGAAGGAGCACAATCACAAAATTACTCCATTTGTGCCTGTGAGAGAATGGATATAGTTGGAGAGAAACTAAGATTTGTGTAACACAGAAGCAAATTCCCAAAGATTTCAGGGTTTATATACACAGCAAATGAATTTCCTAGAGCTTCTATAACAGTACAATAAAATGGATATGATAAATTTATTCTTTCATAGCTCTGGAGGTATGTGATCTCTCTGAAAGCTCCAGGGTAAAATCCTTGTCTCTTTGTAACTTTACTGACTACTGCCAATCTTTGGGACTTCTTGAGTTCCACTAGATCTCTCGAAAGAGAGATATACTGTTTCCATTTTCATTTGGATTTTTTTCCTTGCGTCGATCTTTGTGTTTCTTCCCTTCCTACAAGAAAACCAAGTATATTGCTTTAAGGACTGAGCCATCCCTCTCTAGTGTGACTGTTGCTAACTAGATCTACAATGACCTTATTTCCAAGTAATATAATATTCTGAAGTTCTAGGGGTTAGAACCTGAACACATAGTTTTGGAAAGGGGATGTTAGTCAACGCATAATACATTGAGAAAGTTCATAAAATTGTCCTTTGAAAATAATCTCTTTCTGTTAGTAGAAGGGAAACCCTGCATGCGTGTGTGTGTGTGTGTGTGTGTGTGTGTGTGTGTGTATGTGTGTAACTCAAAACATTCCAACTAGGATCAGGAACAAAGTAAGAATGTCCTTCCCCACCACTTATTTTCAACTGTAATCCCTAACTAAAGCAATAACAAAAGCAAAAAGGAATAATTATACAGGGTAGGAAAAAGACATCAAATAGTCCTTGTTCACAGGTGGCATAACTGTGTAAAAAATACAAAAGAATCTGAATAAACTCCTGTGAGTAAGAAATGATTTTTAGCAAGGTTGCAGGATACAAGGTTAATATACAAAAGTTAATTGTTTTTCCTATATATCAGTACTGAAAAAATGGAATTTGAAATTAAAAAGCACAGTATGTTAGCTTGAAATGATGAAATACTTTGCCATAAATGTGCGAAATATTTACAAAATCTATACAAGGAAAATTACCAAGCTCTGATGAAATAAGTCAAAGAACCAAATAAAGGGAGATATTTCATATTCATGTGTAAGAAGGTTCAATATTATCAAGACGCCAATTTGCCTCAATTTGATTTATAAATTTCCAAATCAAACTCCCAGAAAGTTACTTTATGGAAATTATACAAATTCATTCTAAAGTTATATGGAAAGGTAAAATACTCAAACTACATAACTAAATACTGTGTTAAAGAACAAAGTTGGAGGACTGATGCTGTGGCACTGAGACTCCATAAGCCACAGTATTGGGATGATGTGGTATCGGTGAGAGAATAGAGAAATAGGTTAATGGCCATAAAAAGGCTAACACAAACATAGTCACTTGATCTTAGACAAAGAAACAAAGGCAGTATAATAAAGCAAAGATGGTTGTTTCAACAAGTGGTGCCAGGTCAATTAAGAAACAAATCTAGATGCAGATCTTGCCTCTTTCATGAAAATTTCTATCTACTGTATTAAACTATACACTTAAAGTCGTTAAAATAGAAATCCAATGTTATATTTTTTACTACAATAAAAAATATTATTAAGCCATGAAAATTATTTCAGTGGTTCATAGACCTGGATATAAATGTGAAGATATAAAACTCCTAGAAAATAATATAGGAGAAAATCTAGATGACTTCAGATTTTGTGATGACTTTTTCGGTGTGATATCTAAGGCACAATTAGTGAAGGTATGAATTGATAATCTGGACTTCATTGATATTAAAACTTTCTGGTTTGAAAAACATGCTGTTAAGGAAATGAAAGAACAAATTACAGAGTGAAAGAAAATATTTGTATAGGACATTTCTGATAGAAGATCATTATTTAGAATATGTAAAGAACCTTCAGAAATAAACAACAATAAAATAAAAAATCCCATTAAATGAGCAAAAGACTTGATCAGACTCCTCATCAAAGAACACATACAGCTAGCAAGGAAGTATATGGAAAGATGTTCCACATCATGTACCACCAGAAAAGTACAAATTATAATAACAATGTGACACCACCACATTCTTATTAGAATGGCCAGAATTTGGAACACTGGCAACGTGAACTGCATCTGAAGACACTGAGCAGAAGGAACTCTCATTTATTTCTGGTAGGAATGCAAAATGGTACAGGCAGAGAAAGTTTAGTGGTTTCTTTTAAAACTAAACATATTCTTAATATATGATCCAGGAATTATTTTTTTCTGGTATTTACCCAAAAGAGTTAGAAATGTAAGTCCACATAAAAATCAGCACACAGATGTCTATTCCAGCCTATATGGGATGGCTGAAACATGAAAGCAATGAGGATGTTCTTCAATAGGGGAGTGTGGTATTCCCAGACAACAGACTATTATTTAGTGTGAAATGAAATGTACTTTCAAGCCAAGACTACATGGAAGAAATTTTAGTGCATATTCTAAGTGAAGGAAATTAACATAGAAAGTTTGAATACTATATGATTTCAATTGTATGACATTCTAGAGAAGCAAGTCCTATGGAAATAGTAAAAGGTCAATGCTTACCAGGACTAGAGGGAAGGAGAGATGAATAGTTTGAGCACAGAGGATTTTTAGAGAGGCACAAGCACGTATGATACTGTGATGGTGAACAGATACCATTATTCACTTACCAAAACCCTAGAATATACAACTCTAAGACTGAATTTTAGTAGCAATATTTTTTTGCTGTTGTTTAGTACTAGGAATCGAACTCAGGACCTTGTGCTTGCCAGGCACTAAGATTGAACTTTAATGTAAACTGTGGACTTTGAGTGATAGTGATGTGTTGATGCAGGTTCATCAACTGGAAAAAAAAATGTGATGAGAAAGTCAATAATGGAGAAAGCTGTGCATATGTGGGAACTGGGGACATATGGGAAATCTCTGCACCTTCTGCTTAATTTGGTGTGAATTTAAAACTGTTCTAAGAAAAGTAATACCTTTAAAACTTGAAAAATATTTTTTTTATTTTAAAGGTATAATTAAAAAACAAAAAGATATTAACAAACATACACAAAGTAGCATAAGAATAGTACAATCGAATCTGAGTTACAGACAGGGAATCATCAATGGTTGTTGTATTATATATTGATGATTTCTAATTGTATATTCAGGAAAATAGGTATAGACATGCAAAATTGATCAGATAATTAATCATGTACTATTCCTTACAATAAAGTGACCTAAGTCAGTAGTACAACTTCTTTTTATAGTGTGAAAGCAAAAAGAACTACATCAACTACAACAGAAACAGGAAGAGAAAAAAAAAAGCATTAGCAAAGAGACACAAAGTCGCTCGATAAACTTATAGTCATAATTGAATTATAGACAAAGCAACAGAAAACCAACAATAGTTGTTGCATTTCATATTGATATCTTCAAAATGTATGCACCAGAGAACACATAAAGACATACAAGATTGATCAAACAATCGGTCATCAACTATTCCTTACCATTCAATGACATAAGTCAATAGTAGAACCATGTTAGCCATCCTGCACATATGTATATACATACATACATACATACATACATACATACATTTTTGCCTCATTCTTTTCTCCTTTCCCTCGTCCCCTCTGTTCTTTACTTTTGAACAGATTTCCTTCATAACTCTTAGTTTATGTTCCCACTCCCAGGTTCTTACACCAGTGACACAATACGTTGCCTGTACATGTACCTCTGATGAAAAATATTTTAATTAATTTTTGTTGCTATAAAAACCATTACACAAAATTTACCATCATACCCATTTTTAAGACTGTAGTAGTGCAGTATCAGTAGTACGTAAGACCGAAGGGATTTGGGGGTGGGTCATGTTGGAGATGACTTTGAAATGAATTTGTAGGCACCAAAATCATGGACAAGGAACTTCATTTTTGGGTGGATATTCTGAAAATTGCCAAGCGGATAGAAAACGTACTCGTCTAAAGATTTATTTATTTTTATTTATTTATTTATTTATTTTGCGGTACTGGGGATCGAACTCAGGACCCTGCGCAAGCGCTTATTCCACTGAGCTATATCCCCAGCCCTCGTCTAAAGATTTAAAAGGAAGAGTTGGCCAAAAAAAAAAAAAGTTGAGACCAATTGAACAGAGGTAATGGCTACAATGTTTGGCTGTGGTGCCCTTGGAGAGGGGAGAGGGGAAGGGAGATAAGGTTCCAGAAGCATTCTGTGCATCCCCGTGACTGGGGTCTCTTCCAGGCCAAAGTAATGAGAAGAAGGAGGAGGAGGCAATGGGACACTCCGCTTTGGTCAGGCTAGGAGACCCAGGGAGTTAGGGTCCCTCTGTAGAGAATAACTTCCTCCTCTCCTCAACTGGGATGGGAGGGGCAAAGGAAAGTGAGAGAGGCAAGGATGTGAACTGGTGTTCTCTCTTTGTTCTATTCTCCTATCCCTTCCACTAAATATGAAAACCTGATTCCCCCTGCCCAGGAAACAGAAGAGATAGGAACAAACATAAGACAGCATGCTTTCTCTTTGACCTTCCACCGCTTTCTTTCATACGTTATAGCTGGGTTTCAGGAGGCGACTGTGAACATTGATTGCATGAAACGTTTCCGCAGGCTATCTGGGGCCAGGCACTGTACCCTGTGCTACAGTTCCATGGTCACAACTCGCCTATCAGAGGGACAGCACAGGATGAAGTAGAATGACAATGGATGAAGTTCCAAGTCAGCCCCTGGCATTATCTAGGGTGAGTCTTTAGGCTGAGTAGCACACAGCCCTTCACTGTCATGTGGACCTATTCCTCTTTCATCCTGAGAGCGGTGCATGGAACAAGAGGGGGCTCTTCAGTGTTGACCATTCAGAACCCTTTTGTAAATGAGACTGAAAATATCAGTAGAAACTTACCGACAAAGAAAAGCCCAGGCCCTGATGGATTCACAGTAGAATTCTATAAAATTTTCAGCAAAGATTTAATGCCAACACTCCTCAAAATCTTCAATGAAATTGAAAAAGAAGCAATTCTCCCTAACTCACTACTGGAGGCAAGTATTATACTGATACCATAACCAGAGAAGTACCCAACCAAGAAAGAGAACTATAGGCCAATCTCCCTAATGAACATAGATGCAAAGATACTTAATAAAATACTAACAAATAGAATGCAACGAATCATAAGAAAAATTATACTTCATGACCAGGTTGGGTTTATTCCAGGAATGCAAGGATAGTTCAATATTCACAAATCAATTAATGTAATACATCATATCAATAGAGCCAAAGACAAAAACCACATGATCATCTTAATAGAGGCCAAAAAAGCTTTTTATAAAGTCCAACATGCATTCATGTTAAAAAGCCCAGAAAAAATGGGGATAAATGGCCATTACCTCGATCTGATCAAAGCCATCTATAACAAACCAACAGCCAACATCATACTAAAAGGACAAAAACTGAAAGCTTTCGCTTTTTTTTTTTTTTTTTTTGGTGGTACCGGGGATCGAACTCAGGACCTTGCACTTGCCAGGCAAGCGCTTATTCAACTGAGCTATATCCCCACCCCTTAAAGCTTTCACTTTAAATTCAGGAACAAGACAAAGATGTCCACTGTCACCGCTACTATTCAACATAGTCTGGAAACATTAGCCAGAGCAATTAGACAAGAGAGAGAAATAAAAGGAATAAGGATAGGAAAGGAAGAAGTCAAACTATCAGTATTTGCAGATGACATGATACTTTACATGGAAGACCCCAAAAACTCCGAAGAAAACTCCTTGAATTAATTGACAAATTCAGCAGAATAGCTGGATACAAAGTCAACACCCAAAAATCAATAGCATTCCTATACATGAACAACAAAAAGACTGAGAGAGGAATTAAGGAAACCATACCTTTTACAACAACATCCAAGAAATTGAAATATTTAGGAGTCAATCTAACAAAGGATGTAAAAGATTTCTTCAATTAAAACTAAAGTACTCTGAAAAAAGAGATCGAAGAGGATTTCAATAAATGGAAAAACATCTCCTGCTCATGGTTAGGAAGAACCAACATTGTGAAAATGGCCATACTACCAAAATTGTTGTACAGATTCAATGCAATTCCCATCAAACTACCATTAGCGTACCCCACAGATCTAGAGAAAACATGCCTTAAATTCATCTGGAACCAGAAGAGACCCAGAATAGCAGAAACAATCCTGGGCAACAAGGACAAGTCAAGTGGAATCACAATCCCTGATATGAAACTATACTACAAAGCTACTGTAATAAAATCAATCTGGTACTGGGTAAAAAACAGACCTGAGGATCAATGGAACAGACTGGAAGATGCAGCCATGATCACAAACACACTCAAGCCACCTAATATTTGACAAAGGGATCAAACAAGCTCACTGGAAAAAGGATAGCCTCTTTAATAAATGGTGCTGGAAAAATTGGCTTGCCTCTTGCTGAAAGCTGAAAATAGACCTAAGTCTATCACCATGCACCAAACTCAAGTCAAAACGGATCACAGATCTCAATATTAAAGGAGAAACTCTAAATCTATTGGAAGAGAAAGTAGGTAAAAATCTTGAAGACATAGGAGTAGGCAGAGAGTTCATGAACACAAATCAAACTGCAAGGGAAACACTTCAGAGAATCAGTGACTGGGACCTCATCTTACTGAAAAGTTTTTGCACATCTAAAGAAATCACCAGCAAAGTAAAAAGAAATCTCACAAATTGGGAAAAACTCCTAGTTGGCTGTCCCTCAGACAAAGGTCTTCTATCTAGAACATACAAAGAATTAAAAAACATGTACCTGTCCAAATTCAAAGACCCTATCCAGAAATGAGCATCTGAGATGAATACACACTTCTCAGATAAAGAAATACAAATGGCAAATAAATATAGGAGAAAATGTTCTACATCTTTAGTCATTCGAGAAATGCAAATAAAAACAACGCTGAGATTTCATCTCACCCCAGTAAGATTGGCCAGTATTAAGAAATCATCCAATAATAAATGCTGGCGAGGATGTGGAGAAATAGGGACTCTTGTGCACTGCTGGTGGGACTGCAGACTGGTGAAACCACTGTGGAGAGCAGTTTGGAGATTCCTCAGCAAACTAGGTCTAGAGGTTCCATTCAAACCAGCTATTCCCTTTCTGGGTATTTTCCCAGAAGACCTGAAAACATCATATCACCATGATATATGTGCACCTATGTTTATAGCAGCGCAATTTGTAATAGCTGAATTGTGGAACCAGCCCAAACATCCACCTACAGAGGACTGGATAAAAAAAGTGGCATTTTTACATAATGGAATATTACTCAGCTATAAAAAGGAACAGATTTGGGGCTTTTGTAGGCAAATGGTCACAATTAGACACCATACTCATAAGTGAAATAAATCAGAAGTACATATGCAAGCAGCGTATTGTATCACTAGCGTAAGAACCTGAAGATGGGAATGCAAGTTGGGAGGTATGAAGGGAATCTGCTCAAAAGTAAAGAACAGATGAGCTGAGGGAAAGGAGAACAGGAAGAAAGGAGCAAATATGTGTGTATGTGTATGTGTATGTGCAGGATGGCTGGCATATTCCCACTGTTGCCTTATGCCGCTTTGTGGTGAGGAATGATTGATGATTGGTTGACCAATCTTGTGTGTCTGTATGTGTTTCCCTGAGCATACACTTTGAAGTTATTAATGTGCAATACAACAGCCATTGTTAATCCCTTGTCACTTTATCTATAATTCAATTTTGATTGTACTGTTCTTGTGCTACTTTGTGTCTCTTTGTTAATGTTTTCCTCTTTTTTTGCTGTTGTTCTTTTTCTTTTACACTTTAAAAAACAAAACAAAAAAAAAGAACCCTTTTGTGGATGGAGGTGAGGTTGCAAACTGCATCTCACTGCTATCTTCTTATCTCTCTGCCTCTCACTAGTCGTACGTTCTTGGTTGTCTGAACTGAGTCACCTGACACCTTGTGCCATGGCCTCTTGAAGCCATGGAGATCATGCTGGAGGCATCTATGAAATCCTAACAGGGAAGGGGTGCCAGTGAGC
This sequence comes from Dinomys branickii, assembly GCA_004027595.1. Lineage (NCBI taxonomy): Eukaryota > Metazoa > Chordata > Mammalia > Rodentia > Dinomyidae > Dinomys > Dinomys branickii. The sequence continues at coordinate 26,517 of PVLD010009562.1, forward strand.
CCTTCCTGCAGTGTGGCTGAGAGCTAGCCTCCCTTCCAGAGACAACCCAAAGCCAAAATCACTGGCTGCCCAGAGCCTCTATTTCCACGTGTGTTGTTGGCAGTGGAAGTATCGGCACACTGCACTTGCTGATATCGGGGGATGCAAATGTGGACAGAGGAAGGATGAAGGGCACTGACGTGGCAGCCCAGAGTAGGGTAGATAATTGTGCAGCCTCAGGAAAGGATTTTGCGTGAGTAATTAATACTGGACAAACAATATAGCAACAGAGACCCTCCCAAGAGAGAATGCTGTCAGTCTCCTGGCTCATTTATTCTTTCCTAACCAAACTGATGGACCAGTCCGCTCCCTTCCTAGATCCACACGGATGATGAAACAGCAAACGAATTTCATTTAAATAATGGGCAAATCTCCTAATTAGTTAGAGCCTGATCCTCATGTCTTAAAAATGACAAACTGTTCATACCACTGCCTGTTTTATTGAAATGGTAAAAGAAGGGTAGGGGGAACCAAAGAAAACACTGATGAAAAAAATTAGAAGCGCAGATTCTGCTGCATATTAATCTAGAGGAAACTTTACAAAGTCAATAATTGTCATAAAGATTTATTGGTCAACATTTAAGGACTAATTAAAAACATTTGTATATATTTTGGTGGTCTGCTTAGAGCATATTCACTTTCTATCAAAATAATTTAGTTTCTCTATAAAGCAAGAATTTTTCTTATTAAGGACAGTTGCAGCTGATATAAATAAGTAGGTATTTAAAAATAGACACCTTAATATTATTTTATTAGCTATTCATTTAAATGTTCCTGCCACTGAAAAAGTTATATGAATCTTTTAAGTGGGCATTTGAATCCTTGTACAGAAATTACTCCTAGATATGTAAAAATAAATCACATTCAACATGTCCACTCCTTATTCCTTCATATACCCAGAAAGCATTCCTTAAAGGACTATTAGTTAGCAGACCCTCCTGGAGGGACAGAACTAAAGACACAAAATGCTTGTCCTCAAGGGGACTGCTAGGTATAATCAACTGTTGGGCATAAATTGTCTACACTATTCCTGTACTGCCTCTCAAATGGAAACGTGCATAAGAATTGCTTTGACATCTCATGGAAGTGCCTATTCAATTCACAGTAGATCTGGAGTAGAGCTCAAGCTTGAGCGTTCCTCATACACCCACAAGTGATGCTGGGATCCTTTCTCCCACGACAAGATTCAAGCAGACAGTGAAAGGAATTAGCTGGAGAAAGGAAAGAAGGAGGGCACTTCCGCATGTGGGAGAGGAGGTGGGCTAAGCTTAGGAAGTGGCCTCCTGGTAGAGCAGAGGGTGAACTACAGGTAAAAGATGAGTCAGAGGGAACCTGGCTGGGTTCCTAGGGGAAGAGGCTTGCATCTTCACCTTCTAGCCTCAGTCCCAGAGGTACAATGGAGCCCCATGTATATGTTTTGAAAACTGCAATTCACTTCCAATCACAGAGGGTAACTCTGGGTTGTCAATTGTGCACACCGTAAATTCGCATCTCCTCTTTCTATCCCTACTTCTTTTTTTGAGCTACTTGGATTTGATCTCTAGGCTACTACAAAGGAATAATCAAGGAGGAGTCTCAAATAATGAGGTTAGCAAGGGGCTGGGAGTCATGAATGCTGTACAACTCACTAAGAGGAATGGGCTTATCTTAATCATGACAGAAAGACCTCAGAGATGTTCAGGTATCTTAAACAACCAGTGTCGAGTACATCTGTGCCTGTGTGCACTTTAGGGTTCAACTCTAAATGAGGAAAGAGCTTCACTATGTTTCATGACTTGATAGAGAAATGTATTGCCCCACCAGAGGGCAATGGCTAACAGAAGTAGGCAGTGAGGGGAGTGATTTGGGCCTAGACACTGTCACACTGTGCCACCAAGGACAGGCCATCTCTTCTCTTACTCTCTTTCTTTCTTTCTTTTCTTTCTTTCTTTCTTTCTTTCTTTCATCTCTTTAAGATAGGGTCTTGCTATGAAGTTCAGGCTGACCTTGAACTTACTCTGTAGCCCAGGCTGGTCTTGAACTTGCAAAGATCCTCCTGCCTCAGCCTCCAGAATGCTGGGATTACAGACATGTGCCACCACACCTGACTCTCTTTCCTTATTTTTAAAATCTCTTTTGTTTGACAGTTTTCAAAAGAAGTTCCCACCTAAGTTTTGAACTTTGACTTGTCTTCAGCAGAGAGTTCCTTGTGTTGTCCTGCTTTTCTCTGCAAAGTAAAATATTGAGTTCAACTTCTCTGCCTGGTATTCAAGCCCTCCAAGAACTGCTCTTCTTCATTTTCTGTCTCTAGAGTCACCTCTCACTCCAACTCAGCTGCCTTCCTTTGCTGTCCCTCCTCCATGTCTTGCTAAGTCCTGTTTTAATTTCCTTCCTTTCCCCTCACTGTCTGCTACTAGGGATACTTGCCAACATCAGTTGAAAGCCTGCTATGGGATTAGATTTTCTGTGAAGTATTTTATAGCCATTGTCATGTTCATCTTCAAGATCATCCTATAGGATAAGTGCTGTTTCTACACTCATTTCATACCTGGGAAAACTGGGGCATTGAGAGGTAATATTACTCAGTTGAAATTCTAAGGTACCTAGCAAATAGTAGCAGAACTAGAATTCATAATTCAGGTTTAGGTCCCTGGCTCTCCAGAGCTGGTGTACTTCAGCATTCTCCTCTCTTTCATGACAGGCTATGCCTCTGCTTACAGGAATTCCTATAGAAAAGGCCTTTCTTTATGCAGTGTTTATCCTTTTGGCCTTTCACAATTTGACTTTCAACAGGCTTCCTCATCCAGAACACCCATTCTGATCATTCTCATATGCCACTGACCAGTGCTCTCTCCAGTATGGCATTAGGGTTCATGTTGTTTGCTCCACGACCAACCCTGGGTTTTTTCATCCAGTGTGCTGTACCTTTCCACTTGCACTATGTTTCTGACTTTTTATACACAGAAAGTCAGATCAATATGTGTCCAACACTTGTCAAACTATTAACTAATCTTTCTTGAGGCTGACACCTCCTCTTGTACACACATAGTGGGAAGGTTAGGGAGAGCAAAACCTGTCAATATAAATTCATATATTGAAATCCATCAATTTCATCTGTATAAATTTGCATTGGATTGATTGGTTCTCAAAATGAGATCCACACACTCTTGTGTGTACAGGAAGGGAAATAACACTATTTTAAGCAGTATTCTTAGAATAACATGAGATGTCATTGTCTTGACATTTGTACATTTATATCAATGGCCACAAACCAAGGATGGGACAAAAATGTTACATCTTGACCATGAATCAAGACAGTAGCTCCCAAAAGAGATAGTATGCATGATATTCTGTACCATCCCAACTTGCCGTATAAAAAGGAAACAAACAAATCAATTCCCTCCCTCGCACTGAAGAATGTCCTTGATACAACAGTAAAAATGATGAATATGATTAAACCTTAGGTCTGGAGTGTGCATCATTTCAATATTATGTGGGGAGAGATAGGAAGTAGATATCAACGTTAATGCCACATTGTGTAGTACAATAGTTGTCTGGGAGAAGAGCAGTTGTGTGATTGAGTTGTGAGCTGGACTAACTGCTTTTTTCATGGAACTCTATTTTTACTTAAAAATGTCTGACAGACAGACTAGTTATTCAGATTTGGGTATTTGGCAGACATTTTCTTTTAAAAATGGATGAAGGGAGCTTGTCATTTCTAGGAAAACAACTGACAGTATTTGCTGCCAATGATAAAATCTGAGCTTTCAAGCAAAAATTAAGGGTTTGGAAAACTTGTAGCCACCACTCTGAGCATGACAGCTTTCCAGCGCTTCAAGTTGATTTTTTTGTGTGTGAGGTTAGTGGTAATATTAATGTACATGAGTCTTGTTTTGCTAGTATGGAATGTATGTTGACAATTGGAAGATTTGCATAAATTAATGAACCATATTTTCCAATCAATCAAAGCACAAGTAAAAGATCCATTCAAAGTGCAGAATAGATGAATGGTTTTTAATATAACAAAGTGAAGGAAAGCTCACCAATGTGGTTTCTGATTCCATTAAACCACTAACCTTTAAGCAGCTACCACTGGTTGGGATTTGGCGTAGTACTGAAAAATATCCACAATTATCTGAGGAAGCTATAAAGTACTTTGCCCTTTCCAGCTACATATCTGTGTCACACTGCATTTTCTTCAGTGCATCAACTAAAATAAATATCTCAACAGATTAAATGCAAAAGCAGAAATGAAATTTCAGTTATGTTCTGCTAAACTAGACAGCAAACAAATTTACAAAATTATAAACAATGCCATCCTTGTTGCTATTTTTTTCTCAAGAAAATAGTTATTTTTCATAAAATTGTATTATTTATAACAATATGTAATGGGCTTATTGTTTTTTTAAGAAGAGTAATAAATATTTAAAATGTATCAGTTTAAATTTCTTTTTTTAATTGAAAGAGAAAAAAAACACAATAATACAAAATTTCAGACCAAGATAGGAGAGTAAGAGTGTAACCACTGTAAGAAGTACATTGCTTATTGTTACCTTCAGAGTAGTTGCTCAGATTACAAAATATAGACATAAAAAATTGATCAAACAATATACACACAAACCTTTCCTTTCAATGGAGTAATAGCAACTTGTACTGCAGCTATCTTAACTGTCTTGTTTAAATGTCTAATATATTAAATTAGAATGTATATAATCCTTATAATCCAAATATATAAAATCGCTATAATCCAAAAGCTCTTTGTGCTCCTCAGTCACTTTTAAGAGTTTGAAAGGATTCTGAATCAAAGATTTTTGAAAACTATTGTTGTGCACAGCTGTGGAGACAGGCTTGGGAAGGGTAGATATTTCTGCTTTTCCTGTGCCCCACTTATGCACTAGTGTCACTGACTTCTAGCTAGTTGTTAAAGCTATAAACTATAAATCATTCACTGTTCCTCCTTCCCCTCACTCTCCACTCCAACTTACCTGGTCTTGCTCACCCATCTCTTGCCACCATCATGGTCCAGGTCAAATGAAGAGGTTTGTAGTATGACCCCTAACCTTCTCATGACTGAAATCCAAATCCACTCCCTTGAGTACTTCCTTCCTGTGTGACTCTGAGCTTGGTCACATAAGTTACATTGGCCACTGGGATAATAGCAATCAGACTCAAGGAGAAGTTTGACAATCACTATTTGTAGGACTTGTTCTTTTTGACTGCAGACAGAGTTCTGTGACCATTGTGATCTGAACAGATCCAGACAATGAGAGAGATTAGGTTCAGTCTCCCTCATCACTTCCTTAGCTTGGTGACTGGTACATGATCACAGAGATGAACATGAATGAGATCAGCAAAATTACTGAACAGGACTCAGCCAAATCTCTGGCCCACAGGATCACATGCTAAGTAAATTATTGTGCTTTAAAACATTAACTTTTGGGAGACAGTTCGTTAAGCAGTAAGTACTAACCAATATAACACAATTCCATATTTGGGTTACTAAATGCTCTCCTCACCATCTCCTATCTTTCAATTTCTCTTTCTGGTTTTACCTTCATGCTCCAGTTCAAAGTATCATAGATCTGATCATGTTAGCATCTTTATATAGCAACTTTCGAAGTCCCCTCTTGGCACTCAGCTCCATAACTTAAGATGGCTCACCAGGTCCACCCTGCTCTGGTTCATGATAACATTTTAATGAGATCATTTCATTTCTTTCCATCTTACGGTGCTCCAACCACATGGCCTTGAGCAAGCCAAATTCTTTCTCACTCAGGGATCTTGTACTTGCTTTTCTCTTTGCCTGGATTACATACCCTTTGGCTCATTGCCTGGCTGGCTCATTTCCATTCTTCAGTCCTGAGGTTAAACTTCCTCCCTTGCTGAATAACATTCCTGGTCACTGCATCCTAACCACTGTCCCTGCTCTCCTACATCACAGACACTGGTGACTCACTTCATTCTCATCTCTTATTTATTGACAGAAACCTTGTCTGCTCTGTGCACTGATCTATTTCTAGCTCCTTGACCAATGCCTGGCTCATCAGAAGAGGACAAGAGATACTCAAAAATCACTGATGAGCAAGAAAAGAATACTGAATCTTTTAGGGCTGGTCCTGCTCATGGTAGCTGCAAACAGTGCATACTTTGAGCAATAGTCTTCTACTCCTGAATTCTCTTGCCATCTTGAAATGATACAATGTGGCATGGTATAGTGGAATTTTTATAAACTTGCCTGAATGCAAAAATCACTCATACTAAAATACAAAGGTTGGATCCCCTTGATCAGGATCTCCTTGGGGAGGTAACAGTATTCTACCAAATACCCCAAGGGCTTCTTGTCATTAATAGTTAGGATGGTAGGATTAACAGTTAGGATGGTAGAAGCAAAAGGTTTGAATCAGGCAGCTCTGTTTTTCAATTCTGCTCTAGGCCTTGCTGGGTAAGTCACCTTATTCTCTGTTTCTTCCTCTCCTCACTCAGTCATTCACTCTCTCACTCATTAAGCTAGAACAGAGATCTATGTTTAGACATAGATCTTGGCACTAGGAATGCAGGATACTTATTCCATGGCGCTCAGTTTAGGGGAGACAAATACATGAATAAAGTAATTTCAGATAAGGTAAATCCGTTTATGAGATGGAAAGAGAAAAGTAAGCCAGGGTGCTCGAACAGGTTCTAGAGGGCTTTTCAGAGCGGGGGGGCGGGGGTGTCAGGAAAGTACCCTCTGAGAAGAGAGGTTTTGTGTTGAGCCACAGTGAGGAGAAGAATCCAGCCTAGAGATGACGGGTCACAAAGTGATTGAGACAGAGAGAATGGCTGGGGATATAGCTCAGTGGAATAAGCGCTTGCCTAGCAAGCGCAGGGTCCTGAGTTCGATCCCCAGTACCGCAAAAAAAAAAAAAAGAAAACAAGCCGAGACAGAGGGAATAAGCCAGGCCCCAACCTCAGTGTACCTTGATTTCTTCTTCTGTAAAATGGTAGTGACCAGTCACGTTGTTGTGGTATTAAGGAGTATTAGATGATAGAACGCATGTAGTATGTTTAAAGATAGAATGAATGTATAAATAAAAAATATCTTATTACAGTAGCAGGTGCATTGTCATTAATTCCCCTCAAAATCCTCCCCCTTTGCTTCTGACATACTTGAGATGTACGTGTCCCTTTGTACCTGGCACTTTCTGAAGCAGCTCCAAAAGACTTCTTTGAGTGTCTTTAGTCATGCTGCTGTGGCTGCCTCAACGTCCTATCTCAATTCAAAATGTTTACTTTCTATGGTCATTTTGACTTTGGGGAAGAGCCAGAAGTCATAAAGTGCCAGATCTGGCGAGTAAGGTGGATGAAGACACACTGTAATATTTTTCCAAGCCTACCTTTCCACTGGATGGCATACAGCAGCAGCATTCACCAGATTTCTGATCACAGCTTGTTAAGGTATTCATGAAAAAGAACTTTCAGAACTGCTCTAGAAAGTAACAAGAATGATGGCATAAGTGTGTTCAAAGCTGGGAGAGTATACTGAAGGGGTGAATGGCAATGTGTTTCTCATTGTAATATATTTTTTAATTTAAAATTTCACCATATATTTAGTTTAAAAATTCACCATATCTACCCTTATATATAGTTCTTGATATTTTGTAGCTACTTAGCAGTATTCTCCTTCTTTCCAGGGGCCAGGAAATGAGATAATCTACTCTTTCATTCATTCAACAAATAATGACATGTGTGAGGCATGTGAGAGAGTTCCTCTCTCCAAGGGCCTTGTAGTTCAGGAGGCATGCTGAAGCATGGAGATGACATAATGCAAACCAGAAAGTGGGCAGTACTGCTTTTAAATTGTTATTTCTCTTGCCAGAGGAGTTCTGATGGGATTGAGAGACAGTGAGAGAAGATGGTAGAGTAGAAACATCTGGAAGAGTGTGCAATGTCCAAGACCCACCAGAATGCCCATTCGGGCACTGGGAGGTGCTAGAAGGACTACAGGCCTTCCTACAAGTGTTGTTAGTACAATGCTGAGAACTGGTAGCTTGGTGTGGATACATTGTGAGCCATGTGCTTTCCATATGTGATAAAATTTGGTTTATTTGCTAATCTGTTTATCTGGTAGACCATAGGACCAAAGGTGTAAAGTGTTTAATAAGTGCTGTAGCAAGGTGAGAAACTTAATTTCATTACATATGCTTATAATGGTTGATACATTGTGTCAACTTGAGAATTGAGAACTTTAGAGCCTTAACTAAGTGACCGAGCAAGGGGCCAGGGGTCTCACTTTGTAAACATTCTGAACTTGTGCAAGATGAGAGAACAGACATGGTATGGACAGATAGTTTGTATACAATATAAAGGAAGAAAAGAGGCTTGCTCTCCCCACTTTGGCTCTTGCTGCTTTTGCTGTTTTCTGTTGCCTTGCCCCTGTGCCATGCCACCCTGCCTTGGAGCCAGGTGACTATGGACTGAAACCTTTATGAACTGTGAGCTAAATAAACCTTTCCTCCTTTAACTTTGGGTATCAGATATTTTGTCTCAGCAACAAAAGAGAAGTAACTAAGACAAAATTTCGTAGCAGACAAATGGCGTTCTTTGCTGTGACTATATGTGACAATTTGGTTCAAGAGCCTTTGGGAATGGCTTGTGGGAAGAGTTTGAAAAGGTTCGGTGATATAATCTGAAAGAGTACACAGCTGGAACACCTTAGGCTGTTCTATGTGAGAGATTCTAGTCAAAGCTCAGAAGACCAGAAAACTGTTAAAGACCAGATTCTGGAGGTTTCTGCTGGGAAGAAGAACTGCACTGGCTGCTCAACTCCAGATGCTGTATGGTATGGCTTGGCAGAAAGTTTGTCTGCATTTTGCTCATGTCCAGAGATTTTGCCTGAGACTGAGATTAAGGGTAGTAGACTAATTAATCTGGCAGAAGAAATTCCAAGGTAGTTGACTGTTGAGGTGGTCACACGACTATTGTTGGGTAATTTTAGCTAGATCTATGTTGAGAATCAAGAGCAAAGAGCCCAGTAGAATGGTGTAAAATGTGAATTAAACCAAAATGGAAGCTTCAGTAAAGTGGTGGGCTGTAAGGACAGAGCAGAAGAGATCATGGTTGCTGAGAAGGAACAGGAAAATATAAAAGATGGTCTGACAGCATCCCAAGAAGCAACAAGTCTCTATCCTTTTCAGCCAGTACTGCAATACTGCAAAGGTGAAAGACTTTGCTTTGAGGAGAAAAGTGCAGAGCACCAAGTTCCAGAATGGTGGCAGCATAGAAAATTTCTTCCTCAGAATTGATTTCACGATGCCCATTGAGCCAGGGACTTGATCCCTATAGTCAAGACAGAGAGAAAAGCCTGCCTACTCCTTCACCTGGAAGCAGACCATGGCTTCACCCACATGATGTTAGTTTTAGCTGAATGAAGAATGCAAGAGTTATGGGGTTAAGAAAGCTTCCACCTCTACTTCAGAAGGCCTGAGAGGTCAGGCAGTGTGCCACTGAGAAGGCAGTGTGTGAAGTTGTGAGTGTGAAGCCAAAAGCACAGTGGAGACCCCAGAAGTTTGGAAAAGCCAGGAACACGGATCATATAAGGAAATCTGCAAGGAAGGAGCAAAGCCAGCCCAAGAGAGAATAGAAGTGCCATTGGGGTGAAGCCATGTAAGGCCTTTGGAGCTCACAATTTGCCAAAGATTGCCTCAGATGCTACACAGGGAACTACAGGACTTAACTTCTTCCCTGTTGGATTTTGGACTTGCTTTGGTCCTAATTTTTTCTACCCCCCTTTTTGTAACTTTTGGAATGGAAATGTTTATCTTGTGCCATTGAATGTTGGAAGCATTTAACTTTGTTTTCATTTGTTACAGGGGCTTGTGGGTAAGAATTTGCCTTACATCTCAGAGGAGACTCGGGACTTACATTTTTAGCAAGGTTGAATCTGTTTTTTGTTTCTCCTCTGGTAATCTCAAGATTTCTTGAGATTAGCAACTCTTAGAGGTGGACTAAATGCCTTTTTCATAAAAAAGATGTGCATGAGTCTGTGGGAGAGGAGAAATGTTATGGTCCTAATGTAATATAATGTTGTAGACTTAATACTGGTTCTTAAGGATTGTTAAACCTGTGTTATAATGTTCAAGTTGTGAAAAGAATTGGTTTAAAGAAATGTGTCTGGTTGCCAAGTTGACAAGGGATGGATTGTAATGGCTGATCCATTATGTCAACTTGAGAACTGAGAAGTTTAGAAGCTTAACAAAGTGACTCAGCAGGAGGCCAGGGGCCTCACTTGGTAAACATCCTGAATTTGTGCAAGAGGAGGGAATGGAGGAGGTGTGGGTGGATAGCCTGCATACAATATAAAGGAGGAAAAGAGGCTCACTCTCCTTCTTTTTGGCTCTTGTTGCTCTTGTCTTCTGCTGCCTTCACTAGTTGCCTCTCTGCTATGCCTCCCTGCTTTGGAGGCAGATTATTATGGATTGAAACCTTCACAAATGGTGAGCTAAATAAAGTTTACCTTCCTTAATTTGGGGTGTCAGGCATTTTGTTTGAGCAATGAGGGAAAAGTAACCAAGACAATGTTCAAAGCAATAGCACTGACGCAGACATCTTGTAGTAGCAGGAGTATTTTGGGCTTTGGATCATGAGAGCAAAAGTTATTAGCTCCCATGATAATGTGGTTCTGAGCCATTTAAAGTTGTGAAGAAAACTTGCCAATTTAAAACGACAACTCTATTCATGTTTAGAATTACTAAATTATATGTTTGACTTTGGTCAAAATTACTATTGCATTTTGCAAAGAACACATAATGATAAATAATAATCACATAAGTATTAAGAAATATCCAATTACAATGGCTCTTTCATTTCCTCCAATTTATATCAAGTTTTGTTTCCCTTTCATATATCTGTATAGGTTACCAGTTGATTAAATTGCAAACTATTTTTTAACTATCTACCTAACTTTTCATGAAATGCTGCTTCTAGTACAGAGTTTCCTTTCTGTGAAAGTTTCATCAATTTTTATGAGCAATGGAGGCTAATGTCTTATTTGGAAAGGATTGAGCATAATTTAGAATTCAGAGATGAATCAAAGTAAAAGAATTTGAGGACATCAAGAAATCTTGAGATGACTAGACAAAAAAAAAAAAAAACAACCCAGTATCTTTCGGTTCCTCTGACCCTCCACACATATAACCTGGTTTAACACCAGGTACAAAAGATTTAGCCAGTGAAACCACATGTTCCAGCCAACACAGAGTTGCAAGGTCAATGGCACTTCTTGCATCTACTGCTTGTTATGGAATTACTTCAGACTTAAGAGCATCTGGTTTTAGCATTGTTACATGGTCATGGCATTTTAGGGCTAACTCTGCCTCTAATAGTTGGGTGGGATTTGGAGGAAGTCAATTCTGATTGCTAAAATTTTATATTCCTTTCTCTTACAAAGTTTGGAGATAGGACTAACCCACTAGTTTTCAAACGTAGCATCATTGTCACACTTTTTCTTACTTACACTTATTGGGAAGTGTAAGAAAATGGAGCCGGTGATAGTAAATTGTTTGGGCTGAGGTATGGGTTGATAAGGCAGACACTCACCTTGTAAATTCTCAGGGATCCAAGGAATACAGTTTGAAGATGCCTGAGCTAGCCAGGCTCTCAGATCCTAACATTACATGTTAGTCAGCTTTCATCACTATGGCAAAATAAACGAAATGAACAATTTAAAAAGATGACATTTTCATTTTAGTTCACATTTCAGAGGTTTTAGTTCATGGTCATGTGGTCCTATAGACTTTGAGCCTGTGGCAAAGCAGTAGAATCCTGTGGTAGAGGACGATGCTCTCCTCATGGCAGCCAGGAAACAAAGGGAAAGGATTGAGAACCCATTACACTCTTCAAGGTCATGCTCCCCAATGATCCAATTACTTCTAGCTAGGCCCTGCTTTTAAATATTGCATCACATGCCCACATTGACATCAGCAGGGGAACCAAGCCTTTAGAACATGAGCCTTAAACGGGGGCTATTTAAGGTCTGAACCATAATATACTGCATTGAAAATGAGCATTGGTGACCTTCTTGTTTACCACTTACTAGGTGGTTAGTGTAGGAAATTAGTTTGGGCATGAGCTTCACTAGCTTACTCGTATTCTGTGATATGCAAATTTTGCCTCACACTTTAATTTTTGTAAAATAAAATATATAGCTTTGAAATAACAAACAAATAATTGTCACGACACTTTTCTCTTGTGGTTTTGATTTACATATTAAAGACTCTACTAGTACAATATTGTGAAAGCTGGGCCTTAGAGCCAAGTAGACCTATGTTCAGTTCCTAGCTTGGACCATATTAATTGCATGACTAAAGACACTTCAGTGAACCTTAGTCTGTTTCTTTGTAAAGCTAGAAGAATGAAATCTACCTCAGAAGTTTAGATGGTATTTATAAGTAGATATTCTTATATTCTTAACCCTTATATTGTTAATATATTCTTAATTATATTCTTAATTCTTATAAGTAGATATTCTTATATTCTTATAAGTAGATATTCTTATATTCTTAACCCCTGCATAAATTAGAAAATAATAAGAATAGTACGAGTCAACATTTTTGGATTTTTCTTCTTTTTTATCATGCAGATTTGAACAACATAGACTAATTTCAATCAAAAAGTCATTTGTCCTTATTAGCATTTAAAAAGCGATATCACTTTGCTTACATGCTTAAGTCAATGAGGAAGAAAACTCAACAAAAGAAGTAGACTTTTTTCATGTTAGATGGAATGTCTTCATTCTCTTCAAATATTGGTTCCCTAAGTCCATCTTTTATGTTGGCACCTTTTATACAGGTAGATGTGCTTAGCCACTATAAGAAAACCATCCACTAGGGAATAAAAATAAAAGGCAACTGTCCTGGAGCTTGATAGCATGAAACGCCAGAGGCAGGGATCCTTAAGGGAAAACAGCACGAGAGGCAGAGTTTCTGTATTCCATTCTAATATTGCCACTTGTGGATTAGGGACCAGTATTGCCAAATGGCATACGTTTTAAAAGGAAGTGGAAGTCCCATTTTCTAAAATGGAATCTCAACTTTTAAGGGTTTGCTTTATCTTCAAAGGGGACCATATAACTAGGAGCTTGTCTGTGGGCTGAGTTAGACACTCTAGCGGCAACCTGGGCCTCCCCCACAAGCAGGGAGCCACTCATGAGAGAGCAGATGGGTGTTAATGGGTTATTGGGTGCTATGGGGAAATTACTCCTGGAAGCCCAGTAGTCTAATACTGCTGTCCTCCCTCTTCTGCCCTTTTCTGCTGACTCCAGTGGGCTAAAGGAGGCCTCTTTCCTTTCCCATCCACAAAGGACTGGAAAAGGCTAAGGCTGGTAGAGTTTTCATTTCTGTGAAATGGGGACTAAGTTTGGCAAAATAGGGAGAAAGAAGAGGGAAACAGAGAACTGATCCTGGGCTCTTGCCATTGGGGGTGAGGCAACCTGTCCACTGGTGAAGGTGGCCCCATAGCATCTCATAGTGACTCAGCATCTTTGCATAGGAAGGAATAGTGTTCTCCTTCCTGGTGGGGGAAAGGGAGGGTAAGAGGCTTGCTGGGATGGTGATTGAGAGCAAATTTGACCCTGGAGTTATTTTATTCTTCAATTGCTAAATGAAGTCTTCTGGTTCATCCTGGCACTCCATAACTTCATGTCTCAGAGTCATGCTTTCTTCCATATCTATAACCAGAGGCAAAAGAATCTCTCCTTCCTTCCTGGCACCATTGCCTGTGTCTTCTCCCTCCGCCCTCCATCTCTATTCTGCTGTTGCTATGTCTTTGCACAGTCCATACTCCTGGCCAGGAATGGTGGCTTCATGTGGTTCACAGGTCTAGATCCCTCCATCTGGCTTTCAGCTCCACTCCCCCAGATCTGGTCCATTCAGATCGTCTATAGTTATGGTGACTCTTCTTTGTGCTCCTCTAGGTCTGAGGAGGCGGATTCTTCTCTGGGAAGATGCTGATGCTGAACCCTCTAGAGCTTCTATTGTTTACTACTTAGAAGCAAAAGCTTGGCTATTTATTGGGAGCCACCAGCCCATGTTAAGCAATTATTGCTACTAGAAATGGGCAAAAATGTAAGCAAGTGGGCTGCCAAACTCTATAATTACTATAATAAAATATTACATATTAGGGACATGCTAGAGGGAAATAGTCTAAGGAAATAGTCTAAGTCTACTAGTTATATTAAAAGGCAAAAAATCAATAAAGTTTTCTTTATAACTTTTCTGTAGTGTTTTTGTTTTGATAACAACACAAAAGTGATGAGTTTAATGTTTTAGACTAGTACACTGTGGACAAATGTTAGCTGATCAAGATCTCTAATAATCTAAATTTAAAATACTTTGGCTTCATAAAAATAAAAAGTGGAAACATCAAGAGAAAATGAAAGAATGAGTAAGCAGGTTATCTACATCATCTGTGAACATGATACCCACAGGTACTGCGTGGTAATGAAAGAGGCGAAACTTTTCTAACTATTGAATCACGAATGTAGATGATATGCTAAAATCATTTAAGGATGTTGTTTTCTAGAAAAAAGTTATCTCCTCTTTTTTTAGCATGCTTGCCATTAGAGATGAACCTTTAAGGTTCATTCTTTTATTTAAAAAAGCAAAGAAAGAAAATCTCACGAAGCCAACTTAAAAAAAATGAAAACAGAGGGGAAAAGAAAAATGCAGTTTCTGATAGATTGCCCAGTGCAGAATTATTTTGATGAAAAATCCTGCCTAAGCATAATTTTTTGGGATGACATGTGCTTTGAAAATACAATGTGATTTCATCTTGAATGTAAAAAGTGCCTTTTTTTTTTTTTTTTTTTTGCTGACAGCAAAAGATACAGAACTTGCTGATGTAACATGGATGGTGGTTGGCTCAATCAATCCTGCAACCTATGAATCCATGTGACACACATTATACAGTATGCTATCAAGGAAGCTATCATTGATTATGTAATTGGGTATTTGAGCAATATAATTTTACTTAATTGTATTTGTTTTTCCTTGTTTTCTTTGGTGACTGGATAATGGCTATGATCTTATTGAGCTGAAGTTTCTTCTACCACAGCCTTCTTGGAGCACAATTTAGACTTATTAGCACTGTCTTCGTGGTTGACTAAGTAGGAGTTGATGCTGTTTGTAGGGTGGTGAAGAAGGAATCATGTTTTAAGGATTCATAAATAAAGTTCCAGCACACGGCCCTGAATAAGAAACATGAGCAGATGAAAGTAGGCCTGCTTGCTGGTTTTCTGAGATTATTCACATTATGGGTAGGTCTCAAGCTTGTCTTTTTCTGTTAATGGGTACTTTAGTTGCATGTGATCTTTATTGCAGAAAGAATATTATGTATTAGCTCCCCTCATTGCAGCGAAGTGGGGGCTCAATGGTGAATGAAGGAAATTTCTCTTCAGTAAAATCCACATACCCTTGCCAGAACAGCCTTTCTGAAAAATTGCCTTTGTCATTCCACTCCCAGTTTCTAAAGCCTTTAGTAGCTGGCTTTCCCTGGGCCCATAGTTATTATTTGGAGTCCATTGTAACTTGGCCTCACCTCTGAGTTTTTCCAGCCTTTCACCTGCTCATTGTTGACCCAGACAGCCCTTCTGCTTTGGCGCTGGAGACTCACTGTCTCTAGAAGAGAAATGCATATCCTGTGGACCAGTCAGGGTTTTCTCTCCTTGCTCCATTACTGACATCAGATGTGCTTCTGCATAAACCTGGCAGCTTCTGTGAGATTTTTGCCAAATCTTCCAAACCCATAATGGACTATCTCAAACCATAAGTGACCTATCCCAACTTGTTAGTGCTCTGTTAACACTTTCCTCTAAATTTATATCAAGCATGACCTGTGCTTCTGTTTTTGCCCTTGCACCTGTACTTTGCTGCTATATCAATTGTGCTATTGCTACGTTTGTGTATATTTTGTGTTATGATCTCAAGAGCAAATTTTACGGTATTTTGGATTCCTAACAAAGCCGACCCAGTGTTATGTGTTTATCTAGCATCACACTCATTATTTTCATTAAGCTAAAATTACTCTATGCTCTACTTATTCATCCCATTTTCTTTGCTGGCTATCACTGACCTTTTCACCATTTCCATAGCTTTGCCTTCTCTAGACTATCATATATTTGGAATCATAGTTTCTAGGTTTTCAGGTTGGATTCTTTCACTTAAGAGTATGAATCAAAGGTAGCTTTATGTGTTTTCATAGGTTTATGGCTCATTTTCTTGAAATGCTCAATAATATCCTATTGTCCAGCTGTACCAATCTATCTGTTTGCCTACTGAAGGACATCTTGGATGCTTTCAAATTTCTGCGTTTATAAATTGACCTGTTATAGATATCTGTGTCAATGTTTTCCCGTGGCCATACATTTTCAGCTGATCTGGATAAATATCAACGAGCATGATTGCTGGATCATTTGGTAAGTGTGTGTTCAGTTTTATAAGAAATTGTCAGACTGTTCTTCACAATGGCTGTACAACTTGTGTTTGTACTGGTGCTGAATAAGAGTGCTTGTTCCATGTTCTTGCCAGCATTCGGTACTGTTTGGGATTTTATCCATTCTAATAGGTATCCAGTGATACTTTATTGTTATTTTAATTAGCATTTCCCTAATGATATATGGCATAGAGCATCTCTTCCTATGACTACTTTCCATCTGTGTATTTCCCTCAGTGTGATGCTGCTTCATATATTTGTTCTATTTTTTAGTCAGGTTTCTCATTGTTGAGTTATAAAGAGTTCTTTGCTTGTTCTTGATAGGAGTCTTTTCTCAGATATATCTCTTGTAAATATTCTTTCTCAGTCTGTATCTTTTACTCTTGTTATTATACTGGTGTATTTTGCAGAGGAGATGCTTTAAATTTTAATGAAGTCTAGTTTATCAATCATTTCTTTCATGGATCTTATCTTTGATGCTGTACCTAAAAACCCATTGCCATATCCAAGTTCACCTAGATTTATTCCTGTTACTTTCTAGGAGTGTTGTGGGTTTGAATTCTACATTAAGTCTGTAACCCATTTGGAGAAACTTTGTGAAGCATATGAAGCCTATATTTAAGTCAGTGTGTGTTTGTGTGTGTGTGTGTGTGTGTGTGTGTGCATGCATGCACACACCCAGTTACCCTACTACTAATTTTTACAAAGATTATCTTGCTTATCTTCCTTTGCTCTTTTGGCAAAGATCAGTTGACTACATCTAGTTCTATTTATGGACTCTCTAGCTTCTGTCTGTTCATTTACCAATACTACACAGCCTTGACTACAGTAGCTTTATGGGGAGTCTTACAGTTGGGTAGCATATTACCTTTCCTTCTTCTGAGACACAATACAGGACACCTGAAATTTAAAGGAGAGGTTTAATTTGGCTTATAGGTTCAGAGGAGTTAGTCCACAGTTTTCTGGCTCCAAAACAGAAACGCCGTGGCAGAAAGGTATGGTAGAGTGAAGATGCTTAGTTCACGGTGGTCAGAAGGCAGAGTAGGGCAACAGTGTCAGAGCAGAAGGGGTGAAGGATCCAAGGAACTGCTTTGTTACTTACAAAGAAATGTAGTTTTCTAATACCCTAAGCAGCTTTTAAGCCAATCAAGTTGACAACTAAGCATAACTATCACATCCTCTTGTCAACCTGACACGTAAATACTTATCAAATGTGAGGTTTATACTTCTGCACGTTGGGCCTGTAATGGTGGGATCTTTTTGGTTTCTGAGATGCCCTCAAAGTATCTTTCTTCTTACTGTACAAAAATACTTCCTTCTTTTTAATGGTGTTAATCTCTTCAGCAACCACATGTGATTTGGCACTAATTTTACATGTGATTCCTTTTGGGCCAATCTTAAGTTTTTCAAATTTTCTACCTCCTCCAACTCTTACAGTAAATCTGGTTTAAGGCAGACAGAAGTACTCACACCATGGCCTGAATATTGGGCTCTCTTGGAATTTTCTTTACCAAAGAAATTAGTTGACCTCCCTAAATTCAGCCTCCTGCAAATTCACAGAACATGGCCAAAATCTAGAATTTTGCCAGAGTGTAATACATATGGCTTCTATTTTAATTGCCAGTGAAGTCCTTCTTTCAAACCTAAAGTTCTTGAGCCTGACATTTACTGTCCCCACTTCCATCTGCATTCCAAATAGTATTCTGGTTTTCTGAACTCCTACTAGAATCAGCTACCAGGCTCTGCTTATCGGTTTTTAGGGCCTCTCTAGACGCATTCCAATCTCTTCCAAACTGTTCCTCTAAACTTGTTTCAAAAGCTTCTGAACCACATGATCAGGTATAGCTGCAGCAAGGATCCCACTTCGCTAACAGCAATTTTCTGTAGTAGTCAGCTTTCCTATTGCTGGAACACAACACCTAACCCCCACACCTTTAAGGAGGGGAGGTTTATTTGATTCCTGGTTTCAGAGGATTCATTTTATGGTTCGTTGGTTCCAAGACAGAAACATCTTCAGTGATTCAAAGGCAGTATTATAGAGCAAAGGTGTTTACTTCATGGCATCCTGGAGGCACAGCAGGGGAACTGCCAGACAGGAAGTGGCAAGGCATCAGATATAGACATCAAGGTCATACCTCCATGACCCATTCACACTCCCAGATGTGTGCTTTAGTAATCTCCTAAGTGGTTCCCAAGCTAATGGGGTAGACATTTGACTTTGTTTAAAATTGAGTTGAATACTCTGGATTTTTTCCTCTCTACATAAATTTTAGAATTAGTTTTTTGGTATCCATAAAATAACTCTGTGGAAATTTGATTGCAGTTGCCTTGAATCTGCAGGCCAATTTGTAAACAACAAGCATATTGACAATACTGATGTTTTCTATTCATGTACATAGTCTACCTCCCTTTCTGTTAGTTCTCTGATATTTTTCATTAGAATTTTGTAATTTCCTGCACATATATCCTAGACATATTTTGTTGGAATTATACTTTAACATTTTATTTTGTGTTTAGTAATGTAAATACTATTGTGTTTTCAATCTCAAATTTTCACTTGGTCAGTACTGGTATATATGAAAGTAATTGATTTTCATATGCTAATCTTGTATCCTACAACCTTGCTATAATATCTTATTCTTATAGCATTTTCCTTAAGATTTTTACTGATTCTTTTAGAAATTATGTATTGACTATCACATCATCTGTGTATGAAGCAGTTTTATTATTTCCTTCCAGATTTAAATGTATAGTATGTCCCTTGTGAACTTTGACAGGTGTATAAGACTCACTTTGTTGGATATGAAAGAATCTGACTTATAAACATTCTTACAGAATAGAACAAGTTCATACTGGGCCTAGGGATATAGCTCAGTGGAATAAGCGCCTGCCTAGCAAGCGCAGGGTCCTGAGTTTGATCCCCAGTACCGCAAAAAAAAAAAAAAAAAAAAAAAAAAAAGTGTACAAAGAGAACAAGTTCATAAGTTAGGGACTAACTTTTCTTTCCTTTTACCCAAACTTCAGTAGGTAGGACTTTTAGTTTGATGTTAAAACGGAATGGTGAGAGGGAGAATACTTCCTTTATTTCTGACTTCAGCAGAAAAGCTTCACTTTTCTCAAATAGACAATTGAATTTGTTCAATATTGAGTTAGATACTCTGGGTTTTCTCCTTGCTACATATATTTTAGAATTAGCTTGTCAATATCAATAAAATAACTCCAGAATTTTGATTGGAATTGCCTTGAATCTATAGGCCAAGCCAGAACAGTTGTTCTTTATCATTTGAAGAAATTCTACTTTTGATATTTTGGTGAGAACTTTTATCATGAATTGGTATCAGATTCTGTCAAATGCTTTTTCTGTGTATACTAATATAATTGTGTGCTCTTTATCTTTTAGTGTCTTGACTAAATAAGTGACCCTAACTGTGTTTCAGAAGTTTAGCTACGTTTGAAAATTTGGTATGTCTTACTTTGTCATGGAGCATAATTCTTTTTCTACATATTTTACTCAATTTCTAGTATTTTGTTGAGGGTTTTTGCATCTGTGTTCATAACAGGTATTGGTTTGTTGTTTTCTTTTCATAACATCTTTGTCTAATTTTGGTATTTAAGTAATTTTTGCCTCATATGAGTTAAGTATTTCTTCAGTTCTGTCATCTGGAAAAAAGCTGTAGAAAATTGGAATATTTTTTTCCCTATATCTTTAGTGAAATTCCTCAGTGAACTTCTTCTGGACTTGATATTCATGTTTGGAATTTTTTAATAGTGATTTGATTTATTTAATATATACAGGCCTATTCAAATTATCTTTTATTGTGTGAGCTTTCAAAGATTGTATCTTTTAAGGAATTATTCCCATTTGTTTTATTTGTAGGGATTATTAAGTTTGTAGGCATAGAGTTGTTCATATTTTTCATGATCCTGTTAATGTCTATGAGCTCTATCATAATGGTGCTTCTCTCATTTCTTATATTAGTAATTTGTATACTTTCTTTTCTTCTGTTAGCTAGCCTTGTTAGTGGTTTATTAATTTATGCAAAGAACAAGATTTTAATTTTGATTTTGTCTTATTGATTTTTGCTATAATTTTGTGTTTCTTGTCATCATTTTATTTTTTCTATTTTTATTTTTATTAGTATGTGTTTGCAGTACATAAAGATTACAATCCCTTGTGGGAATTGGCACATGAACATAATGCATCTTACTTCTTTTTTGCTGTCTTTTCCTTGCCCTCTTTCACCCTTCCCATTCCCATCTGCAAAAGTTCTATTTCCCTATCCGCTATTATTCATCTTTTGTTTTGCTTTATGCTTGTATTTTGGGTTGCTCATGTGAGAGAAACTATGCAATACTTAAGTTTGAGTATCTGATTTATTTTACTTAACATTATGCTCCGAAGGTACATCCATTTTTCTATAACATACTCAAGTTTAAACTTCCTTATGACAGAATAATACCCAATTGTGTATAATTATCACACTTTCTTTATACAGTCATCTGTTGATGGACGTGTATGCTGCTTAAAATTTTTGTTATTATGAATTGTGGTGCCATAAATATGGGAAAGTATGCATCCCCATGATATGATAATTTAATTAACATGTTAGTTATATGCTTAAATGTTTCTGCTACTGATGAAATTGAATAATTCTACAGGATAAATATTTAAATTGTTGTTCAGAAATTATTCCTAGAGGGGCTGGGGATATAGCTCAGTGGAATAAACGCTTGCCTAGCAAGCGCAGGGTCCTGAGTTCGATCCCCAGTACCGCAAAAAAAGAGAAATTATTCCTAGATATGTAAGAATAAGTTACATTCAACACTTCAATTCTTTGAATTCCCACTTCTCTTCTTAACATTGCCCATCTGCTAGTGTATGTTGTCTATTTGATCCATTAAAACACTTAGTATACATCTCAGTCTTCTCTGTGATGCTGTAACAGAACACCCAAGACTGAATAATTTATAGGGGTTTTTGTTGTTGTTGTTGTTGCTTTTGGTATCAGGAACTGAACTCAGGACTTGTGCTTGCCAGAAAGGCACTGGTGCCACTGAGCTATATCCCTGACCCTAAATAATTTATAAAGAATGGAAATTATGTATCAGTTTTGGGAGGTGTTTTGGTCTGGTGAGCCTCTTATGAAAGGACAAATTCAGTTGTAAAAAAGGTTTGTGGGAATGAGTTTACTCTCTTCTACTCTATGAGAATGCAGCAAGAAGAGCCTCACCAGAAACTATATCTTAGTACCTTGATCTTATGCTACTTGGAGTCCAAGACTGTGAGATATTAAAGTTTCTAGCACATGAATTTTGGAGGGGACATAAACTTTAAACAATAGTAGCATATTACTCATAGCTGTTTTACATTTTTCAGTCTCATAATTATACCATCCCTGCAATGTCTCGGTTAAGTTCTGAGGCTTGCTCTGTATTTTTGAACTTTTTTTGCCTTTTAATATGCCCTGTAATGTTTATTGAAGATACAATGAGCAGAACAAAGTGAGATAAATATGCTTTTTAGTAAATTATCCTGATGGTGCAGGATACTGGGAAGGTAAACATTGTATAGTCTTAAGATTAAATCGCAGTCTTTTGCAGAGCCTGTCTCTCTGGACTGGGAACTTTACAAGTGCTTTTCATTCTACCTATTACTCCAGTGGGGGCAGGAGGGCTAGAGTGGATTGGAATTGAGTACTTTCCTTCTTTTATGTGAAAGGCTAGAGCAGTGATGATGAACCTTTCAGAGACCGAGTGCCCAAGTGTAACCCAAAACCCACTATTCATTGTGAAGTGATAATACTGCAATTAAACCTGAAGACTGAGGCTTTAATTTAGCAAAAAACCTCTACATTAACATCTTTTGTCTTCAGAGAAAAGCAAAATTTAACACATGTGCCATAGGCTTTCCACCACTGGGCTAGAGTGTACTAAAGTTCTATATTTTTCTTCTTCCAGTATGGTTAGTGCCCATCCTCAAAATTTCAGGTCCTTAAATAGTTTGTATGTATTGGGGGAAGTGTTGTTGCTTTTTTGTGTGTTTGATTTTGTTTTGAGCGGGACCTATTAAGATGAATAAAAGGCCCTGGGATATTCCAAAATAGTTCTCCCCTTCTTTTGGAAATATGAAGATTCCCCCCCTCCCCCATATTCTCTACGAAAAGTGGAGGTAAAGCCCACAGAAATTTGGAGAACCTCTACCGCTGAAGCTCCTTTGGGGTTTTATCTCTGAGATTGTCTACACAAAACTTGCAGAAATTTCCCAACTACTGTTTGAGTTTTTTAGGTAGCACTGGTTTCTGCTGCTAGATTTCTACTCTGTGCAGCTGTGATTCGCTGTATCTGCCAGTCTATGTCTCCAATTTTAGGGGTAGTGATTTACCCAACGACCTCACTTCTCTGACGTATCTAAGAAGAGTTGTGCATTTTGGGGAGGTTTTAAAGCTCCCCTCCCTTATACTGGGCATGGAACCCGAGGCCTAGTACTGTCCTATCTCAGTCCTTTTTACTTTTTTACTTTTAGATAAAGTCTTGCTAAGTTACCCAGAGTGGCCTCAAACTTGCGGTTCTCTTGCCTCAGTCTCCCAGTAGCTGGGAACACAAGCGCACCACCGTACTCACCCTTATTCAGCTTCCTACTCCTTGTTAGTACAGAGTGACCCCTTCCAAGCTCTTTCCATGCTGCACCAGCAATCAAAAGTCCTTACATGCCAGTTCATGCACAGCTACTTTAGCTGTGTGTTTAAGACAAGGCTGGACTCATCTCAGTATAGTGCAGTTTCAAAATTATAATCCATTTCAGCATCATCAGTAGGAATTTACTAGCTATAATATGAATTTGGATTAAAAAATAGTGCAAAAAGTTCTCTTGAATAATTCAATTGCCACAGGAAATAATCAAAGTTAATTAATCTAAATAGAACAAAAAACAAAGTTAATTTAATCATTTATACTTTATTAAGAACCAACTGTATTTAGGCCCTGGCATTTTATTAAAAATAATAAAATGTCTTTCCTCTTATTTTCTCTGCTCTAATATGTGGCATAAATGCTTCCATTAAAAAATGAGATACTATATTTATGACGTTTTTAGGATTGGTTACCTAATGTCAGAAGACATGTTGGATCATTATAGTTTGTGTAGATAAAGTACATGTTTCCTTGTTTCTCATGCTCTTTTATAGCTCTCTTTTTCATTTATAACTCAAAACTCATTTTGCATGACATTTTCTTTAATAAATGGAAGATAAGCATCACTATGCACTTTGTAGTAGTTACGTCTATTTGACTTAGGCTGCTCAAAAAATTATTTCCTTTTTTATAGCTTCATTTCCTGATTTTCTTAAAGAACAGAGACCAATAGTTTTATCATCACTGAAGTAATACAACAGTTTGCTCTATTTTTCAGATAATTTGAAAATGAGATATTATTTAAAAAAACATTTTAATGAAAATCTTTCACTTATGTAAACACTTAATGGGAATATTTAACATCCAGTAAGCTGCAACATCCCACATCTATGTTAAAGTCTGTAACTGTATAGGAAGATAGGCCAGAGGTAAGTGGATCAAGTGCATATTTTCTGTGATGTTCTGGGGCGTGGCCTGTGTTTAAAGGTGGAGACCTACAGTGTCAGGGCACATATAAAAATATGCTTTGAATGGTATAAAATATCTGAAAATGTTTGCTAATCTAGACATTTATTCATCTTCCTTTTTCGCCTA
This sequence comes from Dinomys branickii, assembly GCA_004027595.1. NCBI lineage: Eukaryota > Metazoa > Chordata > Mammalia > Rodentia > Dinomyidae > Dinomys > Dinomys branickii. The sequence continues at coordinate 50,724 of PVLD010009562.1, forward strand.
CAAGATGACTCTTGCTAACTTGCAGAATGCTGTTTGATAAAGACAAAGGAGGGCTGATTCTTTATCATGGCTGTGTCCCTCGGATGGGCTTCATGTCAGTGGTATAACTTGTCTACGTACTTAGAGAGCTTTAGCCCATTACAGCACATTCTTAAAAGCAGTATATAAAATATTTACTATTGGTGTAGCTAAGATTCCTAGGAAGTAGAGAACTAAGCATCTTTGCACTGGAATTTTTGTTAAGCTCTAGATTTTCTCAGCTTGTCCTTTAAGCTGTTTCTCAATTTTCCTGCTTCCAATGTGATGAAATGATAGTGGACTTGACCATTTATCAGTTACGTGTCTGTGTGAAGTTCTGCTGGTAGAAGTGTTTGCTTCCCTTCTTCTTTCTCCCCTTGCTACCCCCTCCTTCTCCTTTTTCTTCTCATCCTTTTCATTTTCCGTCTCCTCTTTCTCCTTCACTTCTGCTTCTCCTTCTTCTGTCTGACTGGAGACACAACCCATTGTTTTTATTTTGAAGCAGTGGCTCACTAAGTTGCCCAGATGGAACTTGAACCATGTTCTTCCTGCCTCAGCCTTTCAGGAGCTGGGGTTACGGGCCTGCACCACTACTCCCACCTGGCTGTTTTATCTTGAGATGTGTAGAAAATCTTGGGGTCTTCAGAATTGGTAAAGTTTTTATGTTTTACCTAGTCTAGCTCAAAGTGAGGAATGTTCATCAAAGAGATGAATGTTTCCTCAGGGAGAAGTTCAGAAGGCTCTTTGTGGTGGGAAGCAAAGTAAACAAGCACTCTTAGTTTTTAGCACATGCTGTGATCCAGGCTCCTCTCGGTTAGCCACATCCCATGTGCCTTCATCTTGGAGCAGGCCTATGTGGGAAGACACAGAGATAAGTTTACAAAGGCCTGTAACCCTGTCGGAGGCCATCAGTTAAACCTTCTTGCTATGGAACTTATAGCACTAGGCACAACTTGTGGCCACACATACAGAAGAGAGGAGGGGAGGCTAGAGAAGTGGCATGTGCAAGGAAAAGACCGTAGTCACGCATCTTAGATGCCGTTCTTCCCCTAAACTGTGCTGGAACAAAAGGACAGTGAAGACACACCATCTTGATGAATATACACATTCCAAACCCCTGCAAAATACTGACACTACAGGAGTTACATTTCTTCCTTTCATATAAATACGTGTAAAACCTGTCGAATGAAACTCGACTTCATTTGGACCCTTCTCGGGCCAGCAAATAACCTCATAACTTTAAAAACTGTGTTGCTGGTTGCAGCCTCCTGGATGTATTTTTATTCAATTTATAGCTTTTTGATCTACAGAGATGGTTTGAGTAATACCACAGGTTGCAATTAATCACTCTGTTCTTTAGTATTTAGTTACAAGTGACCCGTTAAATTCCACAACCTGACAAAATAATGTATAACGTGGTGCTTAACAATATATGGGACACAAAGTACAGAATCAAAATAGTATAGGCCTAAGGTGTACCTTTCTATTGTTGTGACATATAAAATTCCAAGATTCAAGTATTTCTTATGGTTTGAAAAATACCAGAAATATATTTGTCCCTGTTCTCCTCCTCTCAATTCCTTCTCTTTGTTTTTCTGCACATCAATTTTTTTTAAACAGAGGTGCTGACATATGAAAGGAAACTTGTTCTGGAAGAATTTTCAGCTTGGTTGAATGAATAAATTTCATGGACTCTGGTAAGAAAGGTAACTTTTATAAGAATTTTGGGATTTCAGCAAACCAATCAGAAAAGATACTAAGGTTATAAATATATATCTCAAGTGTGAAGTAATTTTTACATCATTCTTCCCATTCATATCAATAAATTCCAAAATAGACAAAAATGAGTCTCTGAATAAAAATGCCAGGTATTTTTTTCTTTTTTATGGTCTCTGAGTCACAAATCGGCAAAGTGACTAGGATTCAAACCTTGCCCTTCCCTCCTTTCTTACTTGGTGGTATGTTGGAAGCTCAGCCCCTTCCTATTGTCTCTGTCACCCCACCTGCTCTAGGAAACTGATATTTTAATTTTGTTTTCATTTTTAAGTTTTTCTGCTTTTTTTTTTCCCTCAGTGCTCACAGTGGAGCAGGTATTTGGGAGAGGCTTTTGGTCTCTGCTCCTGAGAAACCTCCAAGGGCTGGTTAGAGGCTCTGTGGCAACTTTTCCAGCACTACACCTGAAAGTTCATCTCTCCTTGATCCAAAGACTCTCAAGGACTCCAGCATTTTCCTCTTTAGGGCTAAAAATTCTGATTGCATGTGGTATACCTGGGTTCTCAGTACTTAAAGAGCTGAAGCAGGATGATCTCTGTGAGTTCAAGGCCAGCCTGCACTGCATAGTGAGACCCTGTCCAAAAACACTAAAGAAAAAAGAGTAAATATTGTATCACCAAGAACATCTGTCATTATTGTTTGGGGAGTCGCCAACATTCTCATTTCAGATAGTGTTAATCTGGTGTCTGGAGCTCATCCTCCAATATTTTCTTCAAAGTTTTTCCTGAGTTTTTATTTTTTTCTTTTTAGAAAAAAGAAAAAATGAGAGAGGTAACACTCCACTTTTAGTACAATTGAAGCTCTATAGTTTGTAATGAAGATTGAGAAGACGCACACACATATATATTTCAAGTAGGCCTGCAAATTTCAATATGACCAGTTGCCCTATGGCAAATAACAATGCACGCTCTGTTAGTGTACTTCGGAACTATGCCCTGGAGGGAAGACGGTCCAGAAGAAGAATACTCCAGTTAAATAATCTGTGCTTATTTGTACTGGTATAAATGTACACATGCTTTAGACATTTAAAAATTCATTTTGCCCTAATTTCCTGTTTTTCAATGTTACCGGGTCATCAGCCTATTCAGGAAATAGGTGTTCTACCACTATTATGTAGTATGCAGCATGCTCTGTGCTAGATATCCCACAGCAAACTAAGAGGACATGAACTTGACCTTACAGTCTTATAGTCTAATGGCTGTAGATAAAATATTAACAGTCAACTTCATCATAGCTGCCCATCTCAATTTAAGCATCTTATTAAGACCCTGCACTTCTGGTTATTTTCAAAATGAGAAAATATATAATTCTGAAAAGCATAAGGCAAAGTAATTCAGTGTGGTGCTGGTTTTATGCTATGTGACTTTTTGAAAAATATTAATCTGCAATGTATCAGGATTTAGTGGTATACTCTGAGTTGTGAAGAATTATATCTACTTATTAAGGTAAAGTGATATAATATTCTTGTTTTGTACACAATACAAATGAAACAAATCTATAAAACCTTGGGCGTCTTGGAGAAGCCCATACAGAACGTGGAATGTTAATAGTGCAGAGGCCTGGAGAATGCCTTATCTAATTCCCTATTTTATAGAAGGGAAATGAATGAGGAGAGTGCTAGGTCACCCCCTGCTCCTTTTTAGACACCAGGGTATAATTAAGGTCAGCTGAAACAGAATGACTTTACCATCGGCTTCAACTATAAAAAGGAAATTGTGGAGGAAAACAAAAACTTGGAAGAAGCTAGGTTGCTTCCCAAGACCTGCTCTTATTCGTGCAGCGAGTTGGGAGGTGAGAGCCTGTTAAAGAGATGTTGCTTGGGAGGTGCCTTGCTGTGACTTCTGGCAAGAGAAGGCTGAAAATTTTGAAACTTTAAAAATAAAGAACCCTAAGGCAATTCCCAAAGTTTCACAGTAAGGATAGGGAATTGAATTTCAGGGGGAATTTTAACCATTTAAGAATAAAACAAAATGTTTTAAAGGCAAAAGGAGAATTGGCTAAATGACATTTATTAAAACCCATTCTATTATTTATAAGTCACAATGGATTTTAAGTGCCCTGCCATTTTATATACCACTAAGAAGAAAAAGTATTAAGCTATGATTCATTGATTAAACTTTCTAATCAATGGGTTTATTTTCTGTTTGTCTAAAGAGTTCTTTGAACTTCAATGTAGGTTTTCCTCACGTCATTCTTTTGCCCACACCAAAATGGGAAATAAAAGAGGCCAAAACTGGTTAACTACTCCTAGAGCTTCTCTACCTCTCCAGCCCAGTTCCTCTCCTCTTTTTCATTTATTTTCATTGATATTCACAGTTTAGAACTTATCTGTGCACCAAGACCCTGGAACCTCATCATTTCTCACAAGAATCTATGAGAATTCAAAGCTGGGGGTGGCAAGTTCTTTCCCTGTCTCTGCAATGCAGTTTGCGTACCCTGACTTCTGCTCAGGGGATGAGCAGAATACATCTCAGCCACCACCTTCCACCGGCTCCCCACAGCCAACTGATTCTGACTCTGTCAATACCGCATCTCTGTTGGTCTGCGATTTTTTTTCTGTGTTGCTGATATTGGCTTGAACAATGAGAACCTGTCACGACTGCCATGGGGCAGACAGAGACGAGCAGATGCCAGCGACTCAGAGACACAGCCTGATTTTAGGTTTCAGAGTTCTAAACACACCCAAAGAAAAGTGCGTCTCAGGACTGATGAAATAAGACACCGGCCTGCTTCTGCTTTTATTGCTCTTCTATCTTTGGAATTTGACCTGTTTGGTTGAAAAAAGGTAAATTAGTTGCTTTGTTTCGTTATTGTAATTGACTGTAGGTCAATTACAATTACAACTTTTGGTGCTGTAGATCATCTACCTGGGTTTGCAGGGTTAGTGTTCCCATGCTGCATTTGCTAAAGGCTGGAGATCACATCAACAGGCATTTTAAGAAGAGGGAATTCTGAGGTTACAGGAATCTGTAAGATGCTCCCCACCTCTTTTATCTCTTGGAGAAGTCAGTGTCAATGAGCAATGAGAGTATTTAGACTTCTGAAAAGTTCTGCACTAAAGAGTTGTTAAGGCGCTCACCTGTCCCAAAACATTTGACGATAACCTCCCCTTACTTAGGCATATGCTCGAGGATTTTATACCTCAACACACTATTCTTTGAGTTCTCCTTCTTAGTGAAGAGATAACACCCCAAATCTAGGTATTGTCCTTTACCTGCCTTCCTTCCCCATAGTCAGCCCCCAACTTCTGTAAATCCAAATTCATGAATTCCTGGGCTGGACCCCTCTTTTGTTACCTTGTTATAGGCCTACTTCAGATCTCTGTGACTCCAGCTGGAATACTGTGGTCCTTGGAATTCTTTTTGGAACCAGGAATTGAATTCAGTACCTAGTACTTGCCAAGCAGGTGCTATGCTGCTTAGCTATACACCCAGCCCTGTCCTTGGAATTCTCTCCCCTGAGATCCATCTTCCCTTCTAACTGGATTGTTTCCTCCCTATCACATCAAACCACTTGTCCCCTTAAATACACCTTTTAGTTCCTATTGAAGAAGTATTCAGTGTAACTCAACTGGAGACTCTTAAAGTAGAAATTTAGAAAAAAAATGTGTATACATATTTGTGTATGTTAGGATACTGTGCAGCCACTTAAAAAGTTGCACTTAACTTCAAAATGCATTCATGTTATATTTTTAAGTGAAAACATCAGATTCCAAAGTACTGTGTATAACCCTAAGAATATATAAATATATTATATATAGCGTTACATAGGGTTCTAGGATATAAATCCTAAAAATTGTTTATCTCTTGGCACTAGCGTGGCAAAGTTATTTTAACTTACACCTCTGGACTCGTGTTTAGAATTTTTAACAGGATCATGGTAATAAGTCATAGTGTATTCACCCTGAATCCTGATATTTAGCTTAGTCTTGCCCCTGAGTGTATAATAATTTGTAACAAATGATTGAGGCTGGATCTGTATTGTAGAAGACTGTTCATCTGTGTATACACCCATACACACGCATAGAAGCCCCCCACATGTGTTACGTCTATAGCGTGTTCTGGGCATGGTACCTGCATGACCTATGAGGTACATAAAATCACTACTGCCACCCAGAGGGGAGGTGGAGATTTAGACCTAGGTAAATGCACTTATTTGAGCTTCGTGTGCCTCCTGTGATCCCTTGTGCTCAAATGCCTTCATACTGTGGACTGTGGATTAATAATTACTGCAAAGCACTTCGGAAGCACTTTTGGTGAGATGAGCTCACCACGGTGAAGGCCTCATGACAGTCGCCGGGTTCCTGATGGCGGAAGGCTGCTCCTGACCCAGTGAAAGGAGCAGAAGCTAACACTGTGTGCCTAGTGCACAGCTTTGCTCAGAGCTGGCTCAGCAAGTGGGAGCTAATTTAAGGTACTGGAGCTCAAGTGCTGATCAGAGATGAGCAGGCCTTATCTTGATGTTTGTTCTCAAAGCTGAGACCCTGAAATTTCTGAGTTCTTGTGACTGGAAAACAAACAAGAAAAAAACCTGGAAGTTTTGGCTCTGATTGAGTCTACAATGGTATCTTTACCTTGAACTAAACTGACAATGTCTCTGTATATGAGAAAGAGAACACTACGAGGACATGGAGTTATCAGTTATTTTCTGTACATTCACATCCCCAAAATTTAGAAATCCTTGGAGAATGGGTGACTGGTTTCCAGTTGGACAACACAATGACTTGGGTGCTATCCCCACTTTTAGCTGCTCATGGGCCACATCTAAGATATCCTCTTGTGTGATCTACTTCAAGGATGGGCTACCATCCAGGTTTGCTTGGATCTGAGGGCTTTTGTCAAATGCATGATTCTTCATGCTAAACCTAGGGGCAATTCACAGCAAACTGTGCCATTGTCACTGTCTTCCCTGCCACGTGACTTCTGTAGACAGCACCTACTTTCTCCTTCCAGTAATGCTGTACCCATACATTCTTCCCTCATTAAAATTAAAACTTGCACACAAGGTGTCTGGAAAATACAGGAAAGTATAAAGAAGGACAAAGCATGAATGTTGTAGGCCTATCATTATGCCTGAGAACTTCTGTAACATTGTGGCATGTATACTTTCAGTCATTTTTTCTATAAGGGGAATCTTTCTATAATTTATTTCCATATTTTCTGGCTTCCCTCCATTCTTATTTTGACCAAATTATCTTTATAAAATTATTTGTAAGAGCAAAAAGGCCTGGGATGTTTTATTTCAGTCTGTATTCCTGTGTTTGGGCTCTGAATAGACATCCACAGTGTGACAAACAAAAACTACCCCTGACTTTTGAATCAGGGAATTAAATCTGCAACAGAAACTGAAAGCCATTTTTGAGGTTTGTAGATAAAAGTGGGAAGAAGTTGTAGGAAATTTAGCACAGAACCACAAGAGCTTTGGAATATTTCATTAGGAGACTACAGAGCTGATTCTGTAATTATAATCAATATACGAGCATTTCTTACATGAAAGACAGAGATAAATTTTCTCCCTACCTGCCTCCAGTGAATGTCACAGAAGCAGAAATGAGTCCTAGGCATCATCTGAAGGATTTGGGCTAGATAATAAGGAAAGTTATTAACTATCTTAGTGAGTTCAAGTGAGTCTAAGAAATTTTTCTTGGAAAGTCTTTAAAATGATAGAAATTTTCCTATCAAGAAAGGAGTAAGTGTGGGCCTGCCTAATGCAGAATAAACAAAATAGCCTGTCAGATTCAGCCCCCCTCTGGTGCTGAGACATTATATCTATCTGAGAGCACATAAAATACATGTAAAATTGACTTTGATTTTACATTTTCCCTTGAGAAACAAAGAAAAGTAGAGGGTGCTATTTTTAAGGTTGAAGTTGAATGTTCAGACCTTTAGGGAACAACACATTGCTATGGGGTTGATCGTAACTTCAGAGAGCAGGCATTCAGCTGTGGAGAGGTTGACATCCATTCATTTTCCAAATTACATTCTTACTGTTTCCCCCCAAAACTTTGAAATGCATTCATTTAGTTTAGCAAATGTGTTAGCTGGGATTTTAAGTCCTATTTTTATTTCAAGGGATTATACCAAATTTACATGGTTTGCGACACCACTGGTAAATTTAAGCTCTTGCCTATTTGGTTAATCATTCTTAGTTGCTAATAACATTCAGCTCAAAACTCTTTATTTTCTTCTGACCTCCTCTCCTGTGCATTCATTCAAATCGTGCATTCGCTGCAAACCTGGTCTTCAGAGAGAACATCCCTTTCCATGCAAACTGGATGTTCAGGGAATAGTTGGGTACTTACAATGTCATTGAAAGTCATGCAAATCAATTGGTAAAAATTATTTTCTGTGATTATCTTGTTTTTGCAGTTACATTTTTAATTTTGACAGTTTAAGTGTGTGGAGAGTTCATGACAGTTAAAGGCCAAGTGGGATGTGGGGCAGGTCACTGCTGAGATCCCCGCTTCTGGGCTAATGAGGTTTTCTTCAGACTTTTGGTGTCCATTTAATCTCATTAGCATTGAAGAAAAATACTTTAGAACAAGACAAATGAACAAATATTTATTGGGTGTCTATGATGTGAAAGGTATATATTATGTGGAGTGGGGCATAAACTTCCAAGACCTTGCCTTCAAGAACCTCACTAATTAAGAAGAAATAAGTAGTAATAATATAAGCAGAGAGACCTCATGAGGAAAGGTGCCCAAAAGGGGGACATGATTAATCATTAATGAATTGCACAGGTGAAGAGCACTTGATTTTGGACAGCACTGCAGGCGTGTTAGGCCTCTTTCTTTCTAGTGATTACAAGCTGGCTTCAAAGGCCTCAGTGAAACAGAAAATGGAGTTTAAGGAGGAGAAAAAGAAAGCGTGCATGTAAAGACTGGATGGGAAAAAGTGAAAGATATATCTAGGAACCCATGAATATAACTTGGTTGGAAAGGGGATTTGAGGCAGGACCATACTGGAGAAAGTATGGGGACCAGTTCTCAGTGCATACCAAGTGAATTCATTTTCTATTCCTGTGTCACAAATCACCACCATCTGACAACTAAAAACAATACTTATTACGTCATCGTTTTATGTGTCAAATATCTAGGTATGGTACAGCTTACTACATAAGATCTTGCAATGACCAAAATTAAAGGGTGAGATAGATTATACTGCAGGTTGTGGAAAGACTGTTTCATCGCATTCAGATTGTTGGCAGAATTCAGGTCCTTGGAACTGCGAGCGGGAAGTTCTTGTTTTCTTTGCTGTGGGCTGTGGGAGCCCTCTCAGTTCCTAGGGGCACACTCAGGTCCTGGCCACAGGGCCCCCTCCATCTCAGCCACAGGGGATTTCTGCATGCTGAACTTCTGTGACTTCCTCTTCTCACACCAGCTGGTTAAAAACTCTGCTGTCAAAAGTCTCACATGATTAGCCAGGCTCTCCCAGATTATCGTTCTTTTGATTCATCCTGGGTGAACAGATTAGTAACCTTAGTAACATAAGCAGGATTTCTCCTGCAATGCGGTGTGGCACAGTCACAGAGGTAACATAAGATGAGGACCACGGGAGGCAGTTAGTACTCTGCCTCACCACACCTATAAATGCATCTTCCACGTCCCTTCGTGTCCCCTGTGCACACACACCTCCGGTGGCCCGTGCAAAGTTAAGGTGCTAGCTCAAAGAGTGACAGCCCTGTGGTAAAATTTGCACTTTTGACCACTCTGCTTTGTTTTCAATCAAATATTCTTTTTCATGGAGGAAAAATGAGCCTTTAAGGAAAGTTCTTAGACAGTCTTCCATTCATCTTTCAAGGTTATCAGCATGTGAAAGGATTCCTTAAAGATTTTGGCAGCATTACTGACTTGACCTAGATGGGAGGACAAACTTGAAAGAGTGAGAAATATTCCACTGAGGGTGCGTGCTACTCACGAATCTGCCCCCATTTCCCTGGCCCCAGCATCCTTATATTTACTACATTTTTCAAAGAGTCATGCCAGTCATGTACTTCCACAAAAAGTACAACATCCTATTTCGAGGCATAGATAGTAGAGTTGGTGTCAGAATTTAGTTAAGAAAAAAATAACTCTAAATGTTTATAACTAAAATTTACCATGCTAATGGTATTCTCCAGCCCAACATGGGTACAACATGTTGAATCATTCAGAGAAGGGAGAGTGTTTATTTATGTCTCTCTCACCGAGCCATTGCATCCACTCTGAAATTTGACAGTCATCTGAGTGGGCAGCAGAAAAGGAGAAGGCTGAGCATAGAGAGCAGAAGAATAAGAAAATAGTTTCTGTACAGTATCGCTGGACTCAGTTGCTGATGCAGCACAGCCAGCTCTTTGCCAGCAGGATAAACACTGCCAGTGTACACATTCACAGCACTCTTACTAGCTTTGGGCAGAGCACTAAGCAAGAAGATGCTGGCTTTACACTTGTTCAGTTCATTTTAGACTGTGAAAACAGCTTTGTCCCTTTACTGGAGATGCTTAACTTCATTTAGGAAAAGTGTGAAGACCTTTCTCGTAATCTGTGAAGCCCACGCTAATGGATACATGCAAATATTGTTATCACTTTCCATTGACAGAGGACTCCACTGTTGCAATGGAGAAAAGTGTTAATCCATTTGTAATTAATGCCTTATTGGGGTCTTCAAGGGTCAAGAATGTAGTTGGATTTTGGTAAATTAACTTTGAAGTCCTTTCCTTAACCCTCATTTTTCTGTTATTTTAAAAAGTAGCCATTGCATATAACTTTTGTTCTTTTTCTTCTTACCACAGATAGAAGGCCGGGTTTATAAGTTAAAATGAAAGCAGCCCAGACTAAACATGAATAGGAAAGATACCTGGATCTTATTACACTAACAAAATATGCAGAAAAAAGGTCAACATAAAGAAATTACTGTGCTCATGTGTTAAAGTATAACTATGATTTAAATAATTCGCAGTGTCTATACTGGTCTCTCCAGTAACAATCAGGAAGAATGTTTCTCCTAAATTCTGTGACAGTTTAGACCCCAATGGAACCCAAAATATGACGTTATGTTAACTGGTGAGCTCACTGATTCTGGAGATATTATTCTACTTTGGTTTGTGTGTGCGGTTGGAGCCATGTGGAACCGTGGAAGATGCCGAGGATGTATTGTGATCTACGAGTGTTAAGTGCAATTTAGAGATAAGACTTCCAGATGGAATGGGCATGAGGCAAGCTCACTCAGAAATCTTGGTTGGGGGAACAGAGTATGCAGGCTCAGTAGACAGAGGAAAGTCAAGAGCAGAGGTATGATCACAACAGAGTTTTTACACTTGTTAAATGCCTGTGTGCATCAGGCAAAATAATGATGGGAATCATGGGCTTTACAAGGAGGCGGAGCTTGGTTTAGATTCAGTCCCCCTGCTTCTTGAAATGGCCTTGGAAAAATTATTGAGCCACTTTGGCTTTCAGTTTTCTCATCTGTGAAATAAGAATAGAAAGTAATTACCTAAAGGTTGTGAGAAGAGATGAATGAAAAAAAAATCAAGAAAGCACATAGGATGTGGTTTGGAACATAGCAAACATTCAGTACTATGTAGCTCTTTATTATTCTTGCTATGTAAAACTAGCCATGGGAATGATCAAGCAAGAGCTGCATTTAGCTCATGAATAGAATGAAAATATCCAGCAATTTTTGCATGTTTACTATGCATCAGACGTTCTTTGAAAATATTTGACATGAATTACCTTACTTGCTATGCACACCAACCCAACACATAATCATATTATTATCCCCACTTTACATATGGGGAAAGTTAAGTAAGAAATTTGGACACATGTAAGTTCACACAGTTTGAAAGTGACAACTGGGATTTCAAACTAGGCACCTGGAGCAGGAATCTGGTTTCCAGTTAGTACTCTATCAAGCAGGATGCCCACCCCAGCATGTGGGCTTTTAACTAATAAGCTTCTGAGTTCTCAGAAAGGAGGGTGGAGGGAACCCATCATCAATAGTCCAGTCTACACTGAGCGTATTCCGTGCTCCCTGGGTTATGGTACATCGACCGACATTGGCCTTAGGGAGAAGGCTATAGGAACGCTCAAAAGTGTATTTAACCAAGATAACTGTCCTTTATTAATTATACTGTAAGCGGTAAATCACTCAACCGTCCTTAAGGAGTTATATATTTTCTTCAGAATTAGGAGATAGAGAATTTTCTTTAGTAAAATTTTAAAAAATTAAAAATCAATGAAAATTAGAGTGCAATGATTTTATAAGGCTCATGAATCTGTGTAAAGTTTTTGATCTATTGCTGAAATAATTTTAGCAGGTAATCAATCAATAAATACACATTAAGACTAACCATGTATGAGCTGCCGATAAATCTGAGATCATCCCTGACTCTCAAGGAGTGGTTGATCAAGTTAAATGTACAGACTACTGAAAAAAATGTGGCATAGTTGCTGTTATGATTTACATCTGGATGTCCTCCTAAAACCTCCTGGACTCATAGTTGGGGCTTAGGGGAGGTGACTGGATCATGGGTACATGATACACATTTATTGGCAGATTAGTTCATTGATGAGTTTGTAGCTAAGCAGTCTCTGGGAGGTGAAGCCTGGTTGAAGGAGATGGGTCATTAGGGATGTGGCCTGGAAGGGTCCCCCTCCTTCCTGCCTCCCTTGATCCCTCTCTCTCTGCTTCCCGGCTGTCATGCCATGAGCAATTCTCCTCTGCCGTATCCCTCTTCCATGCTGCCCTGACTTGGTGAATATTGCCATAGAGGTGCAAACAATGCTCTTGTACTCAGTTTAGAGAAGTGAGCGAAAGGGATGCAGTGTTCAAAATTGATTTCTGAAAAAGAATGAGGTTTGAATTAGTATATTTTTCATTGGGTTCTAAAAGACATTTAGAAATCTGTCCTGAGTAAAACAGGGTCTTGGGATTGATTGCTGTTAGGCACCACTCGCTAGAAAGGTCAAGCAGACACCTTTACTATCCAATTGCTGCGAGCCTTTTAAAGATAATTACCTAGTGAGTCTCCCAAAGGAAGTCCCAGTAAGCAGTGCCCACCGAGCCTGTTTGCTTTTTCCTTCTTTTATTTTCAAATTTTTTTAGATTTAAAAATTAAAAAAACTGACAAAACAACAACGAAGACAAAATCAAAACAACACAAAAGCAACCCATGACCTCAAAACAAAACGATAGCAATGAACAATGGTTGCTACATTAATACTGTCATTGTCCGTGCAGTTGCTAGTATATGTTTACAATGCATAATAATGATATTCAACTTGGAACATTGGTGCACATGTAATGCCACATCTTGATCACTTTTAGTTTCCCTTCACACTCCTTGCCCTTCCCGTCCCTCCTCCAGACCTCTCTCCCATCCCTACAGAGCCTACCTTTTTGTTTCCTACCATCTCTCCTTTATTTTGTTCGTTGTTTATATTTTGGGTCTTAGAGAAACTATGTTATCTGTGTGTCAGTTATTTCTCTTAGTATTATGATCCCAAGACCCATTTATTTTCGTATGAGTGACTCAAGTTTATCCTTCTTCGTGTCTGGCTAGTACTCCGTTGTCTGTATAACATATTTATGTCTTCAATCAGAATTATTAGTACATTTTAGACATATGTAATGATCACATTCATCATGGAGAGTTTGCACCTTTACATGATATAACTTGTTTCTTCTTTTTCCTCACTTCTTTACCCTCTTCAATCTCTCCTCCCCTCAACATTTAAAAAGTTGGTTCTCATTTTTCCCTTCTTTTCTCATTCTTTTTTTCTCTTCTTTCCTTTCTCTTCCTTTGTTCCCCTCCCTACTTGAATATTTCCTTCCTGTTTCACAATACCTATTACACACTTTAATCCTTATTTACACTTTCAGTTTATCATACCAGAGAAACAATGCAGTATTTACACATGTGTCCAATTTGTTTCATTTAAGAGTATGATCTCAAGGTGCCCCCATTTGCCTAGAAATGTCTCAGGCTGATCCTTCTCTATGGTAGAGCAGCACTCCATTGTATAAAAGACCCACATCTTCTTTATCCACTCACCAGCTCATGGGCCTTTGGGCTGTTTCCAGAATTTGGTTGTTAAAACTGCTACAAACATGGGTATACATATATCACTGTGGCATAATGCTTTTAGTTGTTTTTGGAAGATACCAAGAAGGGGAATATCTGGGTCAAACGGAACCTCTAGTCCAATTTTTTTTTTTTTTTTGAGAAATCTCCGCACTGATTTCCACAGTACCACATTTCAAAAACCCATTAATTTATTGATGGTATTAAGACTGCTTCCACAATTTAGCTATTGTGAATTGTGATGCTATAAACCTGGGTGTACGTATATGAATATAACATAATGACATCAACTCTTTGAAGAAGAGGTATACCTGGGTCAAATGGACTTACTGCTTTTGGTTTTCTGTGGAATCTCCATGCTGATTTCCACAGTGGTTGTGCTAGTGCACATTTATACCAGCGATGTAGAAAAGTCCTTCTCCCCCACAATCTTGCCAGCAGTTGCTGTCTGAACCCATGCAGTTCCCCTTGGTGGGTGGGAAATGTGGGTGAGACTGTCTTAGACTTGGGCTGGCTAGACTTGGAAAGGGGGTGGACACGTGGCACACAAGAGTTGGGTGTTCTGAGGAAAGACTTGAAGAAGCAGAGGCAGGGGTGTGGTGAGCCAAGGAAGGTCAGCTGAAGGGCTGAAGGGGGGACAAAGTGGGAGGAAAGAAGGACCACTGAGCAGAGCTGGGACTAAGTGGAGGCTGAGGTTTTATTTTGTCTTTAATGGCATTTTTAAAAGGAAGGTTAATCTGACAGCATGTGCCCAAGACTGGCTAGGCTGAGCCTGCAAGCAGAAGAATCCTCATTACTCCAAGCCTGGGGTGGACGGGCCCTCCTCGGTCTTGGATCGCTGCACCAGTGACAGCATGGTCTCTGCTGTGCCTGTCTCCATCACTGCCAAGTGTACAGTGCCTCCCAGAGGCCTAGCATCTTTATCGGGTGTCTAAGGCAACACCTTTATCAACTGATGGATACACCTTGTGACACTTCTCTTGCTCAATACCTGTCTTTTGCTTCGAAAGTGTTTCTTAAAGAATACGTTAACCTGGGGAAGACCCTGCGTCTTCTTTCATGGCTGACTCATCTAGATCCACAGCTTTCTCTGGCCATTCCTGTTTCAGTATCTGCCATCTGAAATATCTTCCAGACAGTACTGGCCACAGACCGAGCTGGGCACACATACCAGATGACCTATATGGCCTTCATGGCCTTTCCTCTGAGTTATCAAAGAAACAAAAACAGAATCTTTTCATCATGAATTAGAGTTAAAAATTTAACTGAGGGAATAACTGGTTAATTGCTGTTGACAATTGTTGGAAAGCACAGCCAGGAAAGACTCAGGACAGTCTGGTGACGTCCATAGAAATCACAACTGTTGCTTTTGCGGAATCATTTGTTCTCCCTCCCTCTCTTACTCCCTCCCTCCATCTCTCCCTCTTGGTTCTTGCTGACACTGTTAGGGTTAAAAGGTCCATTCCTGATGGTTATGAAATGCTGGTTGTGCTTCTTGTCTTCTTTATTACTTCATTCATTTAGAGCCTAACTGGGAGGATATCTTTCTGCCGCACTAGAATTGTGTGTCAGTTTTACAGGGTTTGATCACTTGGCTATTTGGCTATTCGATGTGTGAGTTATTTTTTAAAATGTATACTGAGAATAATCCTTGTTTAACAAGTGAGGGGTGAAATAAAGGAGCTCTTTATGGGTGCAGAGATTAAACACCCAAAGCAAACCGACAACAGAGTCTACCCACCTCACAGCCAACAGCTGCCCCATGAATGTCACATGTGTTTACGGCAGAAGTGGTCAGTGACAACAGCAGTGGCAGTTCAGGTCACAAATCCAGAGCAGGAAATGTATTTTCATCTTGTTATTTATGACCCAGCCTTAAAGGAAAACAGATGGTGCTGCTTTCAGAGCTGTTTTGCTCTTGTTTCAAATGGCTAATTCAAATCAAACACGGGATTCTATTCTTAGTCAAGGCAGCTGCTGCATTGTCTGAGCTGGGCTGTTTTTACCAACACCACCCCCTTCCCTGAACGGAGTGGCCAGAGAAGACCACACTGATGTCACTGTCACTATCACACAAGGGCCCAAAGAGCACTGTGTTTGTTTGTGGAGGCCAGGGCTTCCTGCTGGATGCGACCACTTCGTAGTCTGTATGGTGGCTGCATTTTGAGAGAATCCATGACTTTGAGTCTGTTCCCACTGGCATTTGATCCAGTCCAAGGCCTACCTTTCCCTTTGAAAGCAATGGTTATTTGAAAATTAGAGTGAACTTTAAGGGATTCAAAGATTGGAACAGAAGTTAAAGAGGGCAAAGAGAGGAGATGGAATGTGTGAGAAGAAGCCACTCGATTGCTCTCTGCCTGGTTAGCCCCCTTGTCCTGCTAATTTATTTTAGCCAATGGCCCCATTTAGGAGACCATTTATGGTAAGAAGTTGAAGAGCAAACATTTGAATTAACCATTTAAATTTTTAAAAAAACCATCAAAATAACATATGTGAATAATTTAAAAATAAAACATTTCCCATTTATTTCTTTCTCCACCCTTTGAGAAGTTCCTTGGTTTAACCCTCCCAGTATACGCCCACTCCCTACCCTCCTATGTGCCAGAAGCAAGCACTTGAGATTCTTCTAGTTGTGAGTTTCAGAAGTTTATTTCCGTGTTTCTAAGAATTATACTTAGGGTGCTGATTTTTAATTTGAACTTGAACAATATCCCTCATTGTTCTCTAATAGTACTTGAGGAATTTGTTTTCCTACAACTTCTTTTTCACTAACTCCTCTCAACTGAGTTATATTTTTGGATAACTATTTGACAATCTTTACTTATGAGTTGGTAAATTCATTGCACAGGCAAGCCATGTAGCATAGTATTATTAGAGTTCCTTTCTTGCACAGCTTTATGTTTTTCTTGAAGTTAATAATTATAATATTTTATCTGCTTGTTTTTATGTATTTCTTTAAACCTTTCCCAAGAAATGAGAACTTGCCAAATGCGTGACTATAATATCTTTCATATAATCACATATTTAATAACCTATTAACACTTTCCCTCCCCTTTTCCTCTATCTTCCAGTAACGTCCAGTCTTCTCTCCTCTTCTCCTGACCTATGCATCAGCTATGTCTTTTGAACAAGGCTTGACGTAGAATTTTCTATTACTTTCTCCCTGTATTGGCACAATTCCCAAGATTCCAAGTCCAGTGATAGTATCTTAAACACAGGTATATAGAAAGTAAAACTATATTATTCATGTAATAGTCTGTTTTCTGTTACTATTCTGTGTTCTGAGGTTTGGTGTTATTTATGATGGCTTATTTGGCTTACAGGAGGATAGAACTTAAAATAGCATAGCACTGGCTTCAGAGAGAGTCCCCTGGGTCTCACCACATGGGGATGGCACATGAGAAGGAGAATCACACTGCAAGGCGGGAAAACAGAGAGCAATGCAGGGGCGGCCCAGTAATGGCTTTCCACTGGGCCCTCTTAAAGGTCTCAGCCCCTCTTACCAAGCTTGAACAGCAACCTTCCAACACATGAATGTTTGGAGGACACCCTCAAGCCATATCCAAGCCGTAGATTCTTAGATGTCTAAAACTATTGTTATTTTATCTTCACATTATATAATAATAGTTTAATAGTAGAACAATGAGAAACCAAGATGAGTGAATTTGAAGACATACAAATAGAAATTCTTTAAAATAAAATACATAAAGCCCCAAACTGTAAACCTTTTAGAAGAAGGCACAAAAATTTTCTTGGCTATGTTACCAAAAGCATGGCCCACTGAAAACTGATTTATAAGCTAAAAAGATTTTGGCTTTTTCATAAGAGTATAAAAAGACAAGCCTCACAGTTACAAATATTTACAAAACACATCTCTGATAAAGAACCTCTTTACAGGCTACACAAAGAACTCTTGAAATTTGACAGTAAGAGATTCATCCAATTTTTAAAAATTGGGCCAAAGATACAAACAATTTATTGAAAAAGATATATGGATGGCAAACAAACATAAAAAATAGCCAATATCATTATTCATCAGAAAAATGCAAATAAAAGCTATAGTGACGTACTACTTCATATCTATTAAAATGAAAAATTAAACAGCCATATCGAGTATTAGGAAGGATATGGAGGAACTGGAACTCTGAATGATGCTGGTAGGAATGTCAGATGTTACAATTGCTTTGGAAAGCAATCTGGTAATTAAAATTTAACCCCGCACCTGGTTTTATTGTCAGATATATAAGCCTAGGAGAAAAGAAAGCATATATCCATCCCAACACCCATTAAGTAAACAGGTTCTTTTGTAAAAATTAAATTCTGGAATCAACTCAAACGTCTGCCAACAGGCAAACAAACAAAGAAATTATGGTGCATCCCTGCAAATATGATAACCACTCAGCAAAATTTTGCAGCATGTAACAGCAGGAATGAATGCCAAAATAAATATGCTGAGTGAAAGGGGCCAGACAAAAAGAGCACACACCGCTTGAGTTCATTTACACAGAAGTCCAGATAATGTAAACAAATCCATAGTAACAGAAAGCAAATCAGCAGTTGCCTGGAAGAGGGATAGGAGGAAGAATTACAAAAGGTTCGGTCTCTTGACGTGGTGATGGTCTTGTGGATGCACAGTTTATGTGCAGTATTTATGTCAGTCTTCCTTCAATAAGATTTTTTAATGCAAAAAAGAAAGCATCATACTGGTGCAGCTGAAAGTATGCACTTTTGTTAACTGTAAGAATGTCTTCAGCAAAAAACAAAGAAAATTTTAAAAAAATAAAAAATTGGACTAGGGATATAGCTTAGGGGCACAAATCCCTGCCTGGCAAGCACAAGGTCCTGAGTTCAATTCCTTGCACCAAAAAAAAAAAAAAAAAAAAAAGTAAGAAAACACAATGCCTTCAGTTACTGATAAATATTTAACCATCAATAATTATTCATTCAGGCACTATGATGTGCTGTAGGCCAGCAGAATTAAGTTTCAGTGTCCCTGGTTCTCAGTCTAATGGGAGTGAGAGATTATTAGGTAAGGAAAATATTCTGAAACACTTCCTGAGTCATTTCTATGGGCTGAGCACTCTTAAAATACATCTTACATGCATGACTCGTTATTCTGCGGATCAGGAAAGCAGGCCGTGGTAAGCACCTTGCACATGCCACTCCGGGAGTAGCAGAGCCGAGGTGCAAACCCAGTCAGAGTGGCGGCACAGATGGCCGTTCCTGTTCTGCCTCCGCCAAGACCATCTAAGTATGGTGCAGCTACATGGCACGATGTTGTGACGCTACAGTAGTGGGCTGGCAGTTGGGAAAGAAATGTGGACGGTGCCCTGGGAAGCCTCTTTTGAGCTAAGATGAAGTGAACAAGGTTTAGACGTCTCCTGGCAGCGGAAAAGTTGGACTCCGACCTTTGATTCACACCCCAACCTAGTCACTCTCTCCATCTGCCTCTCCCTGCCTCTTCCCTCCTTCTCTTTCTCTAAAACGGGCAGAGATGAGACACCGCGTATGCTTATTGTCCTTGACAGCCACAAAGAGAGCTGAGCCCGGAACCGGGAAACAAACAACTTTTTTTCCTGGTGGGGTCCCAGAGGGCTCAAAGAGAGTGGCTGAAAGGCTGGGGACCCTGGATGATGACTTCATTTTACTCTCAGGAGCAAAGGCCTTCCTGCTGTATAAGGCACTCTCATTAAGCCTTCTGCAGGGAGTCCCGCAGCTGCTGAAAGCCGTGAAAAAAATCCATTTTCTTCTGTGAGGAAAATACATAAATGATTATGATATTGTAATGCTGTCATTCAAAACACCAGTCTGTATGTGTGCTTATCCACATCAAGAGGGGAGATTAAACTCAGATTTGCAATTGCAAAAGGCAAAACTGCTCCTCCCCAGCTCTTCAAATCTCTATCCTAAATACATCACAGAATTAAAATTTAGACTAATTGACAATTAGCAACGGTCATAAAGAATGTAGGGTACAATTGTAAATCCTGTGTAACCCGCTGATATTACTATAATTGTTTTAAAGGAAAAACTGGATTAGAGATGAGCCATGACGACATGAAGGACATTCAGAGTTTGGCAGCTCAGGGCCCTTGCTAATCTTTAAGTCCCTGAAAGGTATATTGTTAATACTACATGACAGATAAATTATATCTTGAACCCCAAGAAATGCCTAGAGGGAAATCAAAAAAATGCTGTTAGTCGACAGACCTTTTATGATTTTCCCAGGATACTGCTCTGTTTCCAGAAACGCGGCTCTCAGCCTCGCTGAATCACATGTGTCACATTACCAGAAACAGTTGCTGACAAATACTTCATTTAAATGCTATTGAGATAAAAGCAGGAAGGCCACGAACAGTTAAAGGCAGAAACATAACATATGTGCGTCCATTGCTACCTTGCTCCAAATGGGGAGAGCCTTAATCCTTTTATTTTTTTAATTCTTCTTGTTCTACCAGGGGACTGGAAGACATATGTCACTTTTCCACCTTAACGGGGCATTTTCTAGTTTGTTTGGATTTATGTTGCAAGCTTAATGAGATTTAAATGGAATTTTTTGTGTGTGAGTAATACCGAGCATTACTGCAAAAACTTTGCTTTGCTGTGCCGTTGGCATGATTTGCATAAGGGTTTTTAAATATGAAAGAAGAACATTGAGATCCTTATAAATCACAAGACACGATAAAGCAACAGAGGGAGCAGATCAGATTATCTGCAAAACTGTAGTTTCTGAAATAAGCTCACATACTCAGATTTATGAGTATTGTCTTCTCTGCAGAACAGCAAAGTCTCAGTGGCCTGGAGGTAAGATGGCTCTGATTGGACCTCAGCGTCCCCACAGGAGGTCCTACCTCATGCTCATCTCACCATCCGCGTTGCACACCCTCAGTGGGTGAGTCCGGACTCCTGCTTCACAGTGTGCTGTGTAGGTGGTTTTAGTGGGAGTAGCTGAGGAAGAATCAGTGCACACCACCATGTATTGAAGTCTGAGACCTACCGGAGCACAGGGATCATTTCACTGCTACTTTTGCCATCTTGGGGCATCCTGAGGACCCTGTGCCTTTCTGTGTCACCTTGGGGCCTGGAGGGTCTCTATTAGGTGCACTTATCTGCTTTGAATTATCTGACAGTTGTCCCTACCCAGTAATGTAAGGAGTGGGAGCTTGCCTTAAAAGCTTTCCCTTGCCGCTGGTCTCTTTCACCCTTCTGTGCCGGGTCACCCCTTCCCTGAGGCAGTGAGCACAGAAGGCCCTTCTGATCTTACTGATAGGCTAGGAATGGCTTCAGAAAACCTTTGAAAATATCCCCTATGCAACAGGAGCCCATCTGCTGCTGCACCTCATTCAAGTTGATGCATGTCCGGGTATGGGGCGGCATGTGGCAGCTCGGTAGAAATCTGTGTCCTCCAAAACTCTTAGGGAAATGGGATTGCAATTTCAATCTTGGTCAAGTACAGAGTCCCTGATATGAAGCAGAATGAAGTCATTTTCTGGTTGGGAAAATAGGAAAGTTAAAAGGAAGGTGCCAATCAGTCCCTTTGATGGGTCACCATGAAAATATTCCAATGAGACTGTGCCATGTTGGTACTCGCAGTGAAGGTTTTAGGGAGCAGAGAGGACTGTCATGCCCAGGGCGGCCAGCTGATACTAGAACCCTGGTCACAGGATGCTAGAAGGGAATAGATCTAAATCAGATCTGAATAGACCCATGTGAAGACCAAAGGCCAATCACCATCCCGAGACTGACCCTATTTAAAAATTGGATATTTTATACACTGTATTTTTGCATCAATTTTAATGTTTTTATATCCATATACATTTTGCCCAAGAGGTGAGTGCCTTACTCTACCCATGTCCTGGCCTTAGATTTTCAGGCAAAAAAAAACTAAGCTATGGAGAGTAGAAAGACTTGGTCAGCATGAAATAAGTAATCGATGGGAATGCGAATTAGAATTTGTCTTTGGTCTAGGTGTATATTCTCTTCCTACTTCCTCATACTCTGTCGTCACTTGTATTTTTCTGAACCATGGCAGAATGTATTTCTAGGAGCCAGGAGGAAGTTTCCCTCTCGTCAAATGTAAGACCTGCAGCGCAGAGAGAGGAGGAAGCAAAGTGAATGACAGCTGTGCTCTGGGAGGGGGGTGTGGATTGGGAGCGGAGAGAAGGCTTTACACCGCGGTCCCAGCAGAGCCGCCTTTCTCTATAGCTACAGGTTATCTCTTCGAAGTCAGGTCAAGCAGAATGCTTAAATGGCTCCTTCTTCAGATTTATAGCTGCTTTAATTTAACTCCAAGTGCTCAGAGGAACACTTTTATTTAACTTCAATAGTGTATAGCTTTATTAAAGTCAAATAAGAAATAAGGAAAAAAGATGAACCCAGAGAAAGTATGCCAATGGAAACTTTTATTTGAGAAATGTCCAGATATTACATGTCTTTCATTTTAATGTATTTCTTAAACATCAAATGAAATTTTAGGTCCACCTGAGAAGTGAAATAGGATTAGTCCTCCTAACAATAGGTAACTAGGATAAGAAAAAAAAAGAGAGACAGCAAAATTTGCAGAGATAAAAGTTTAATTACGTCCTAGTTGCTTGCTGAGATCTGGAAATCAGTGTAGTTATTTCAATATAATTCTTGGTGGGCTATCAAATGACATGAGGGATCTTTGTACCCCTTCTGTTAAAATATAGCCACCATAAAATAATTAACAATAATGGACTTGACATTAGATTAATGTAGCTAACCTCAGGTTGGTAGTGGAATTGCTTTTTGAATGAAACAGAAAAAAATTAAAAGCAGACCTCTGTGTGAAGGAAATAGAAGGAACGTGCCTGGAACTCTGAAGATGTCTTATCCTTTGTGTTGGTATGGAATAAAATTGTAGAGGACCTGCTTAAAACTTCCTGTTAAAAAGAATTAATGAAAAAAATCTCAAGTGGAAAAAACTGAATGGTAGATCACTTTTATGTATTTATATTTATTTTAGATCAGACTTAAAGTACTTAATACACTACACTGCAAAAGCTGGTTGGCGTAATTTTCCCTTTTTTAAAAGAGAGGTGTGGATTGTAGGACTCATGGGAGATTGAGTGAAAGGTGAATTCTGTTTGGACCACTTAGCAGCTCTGTGACGTAGCCTTAGACTCTTCCTGTATACAGTTGTGAAAATAGTAACACCAGCTTGACTGTCTTCAAACATTTTTGTCCAGAGTAAACTCTGGAGTCTCTTTCTCTCTTTGTTTTGTATGCACATATCTAGTAAGATAAATATTTGGTATTTGGTAGTTTTTAGAAATTAAAAAATCAGCTGAGTTACTCCTTAGCTGATCCATGCATTCTGGTAGCTAGTATGTAGGGATCGTGAGACTAAAAAAGAGAATTTTATCAATAAGGAGAGAAAAATATCTTTGGGGCCTCCCTGCCTGTGCCTGGGACTGCACATTGCAGGAGGAGCACTCAGCAAACATTAGCTGGTCAGATGTTCTCAGTAGTGAATTTTCTTAATTTAAGCATCAAAAATACCAGTTGTTTTCACCAATGTTATCCTGCCTTGTGACTTGTATTTCTACATTTTGTTTCCTGGACTTTAGGAAATCATGGTCATTTTGGAACTACTTGTTTTAGCTTCAGAGTCTGAAAAAGTTAACAGGAGTCTAGAAATTTGTGGATATCATCTTGGGAATTCCTTCCTTTGGACTTTTGGTTCCAACCAATGGTTGGTCTGACTTGTTACATGTTGTTACCAACTTGGTTAAAATCACATCCTTTGATAAGTAAGAGACAATCTGCCATGGATTACAAAGAGAACAGCCACAAAAAAACCTGAACCTGGGACTATGGAACCAACAGACATATGAGATATCCTTTAATCACTGGTTCTTAATTGATCCATGGATTACACAAATATTTATTGAGAACCAACTTTAATGTCAAGCACTTTGCTAGGTAATGGGATACATTTGTGTGTAAAAGTTAAAGACATGATTTCTGCTGTAATAGAACATCCAGTATAGTAAAGAACAGAAAAATTTTAATCAAAGAATCAAATAAATGAACATAAAATAATGAATTGTCTTAGTCCTGCAAGGAAAGGTTCGTGGTGATTTACAAATATATAATAAATGAAGTAATGTAGGCATGGATGCTAGGAAAGCTCTTTGAAGACATGTTTGACCTAAGATCTGAGAGGTATGCAATTACTAAAAAGAAGCAGGACAGGGAGAAGCAAACACCAAGGCCTAGGAAATATGGAGTATTAGAGAATCTGAGAGCAGCCTGGCTGGGTTGGAGTCTTCTAAAAGATGACAATGTAGGGTAGATGGAAGCCAGAGACTATGTGGATTATTGTAGCCATAATGAAAGTTTCTGTCTTGATTCTAAGAGGAATTAGAATGACTGAAATGGTTTAATGTGGCTTGTGTGTGGCATATATATGTGCAGGTGACAAGATCGGACTCACATTTGGAGAAGTGTGTCTTTGAAAGAGGAAAAGATCAAAGGCAAGCCCAAATCAACAGACCCTTGGCTGTTTCTTGTGGTTGTGTGGGAAAGTGCTCACGTATAGTGGTGGTTGGAATTAATGGAAATTGGGATGGAGAAAGGTAAAGGTTTTGAAACATACTTAGGAGATAACTTGGTAACACTCAGTGTGAAGATAGTATGGTTTTCTTCTAACAGTTTTAGCAAAGCGTATCTCCCATGTTCTCACATTTTAATTTTCTGTCCTTTCCAAATGTGTTTATTTATGTGTTAATGTGTGCAAGGCTTAAGTTGTGTGTAATGCACTGGGGGATTTCATTAAGAACCAAAAATGTGCCTACAGTTGGATGGTATAGTTTCTTTCTTTACAAGGACATCACATTCCCTTTACTGTACTCATTTTTCTATGCTTCTGTCAAATGCACCTTAGAATGCCATGAAGACAATTTGGCATTGTAATAGTTAACATCATGAATTGTATTGAGCAGGTGAAATCTCTTTCTCATATAGGTAATTGAATTTCTTAAAGAATTTTCATTTGTGGGTTTCTCTCTTGCTTGTACAACGTTCTTGTTCAAATGTACTACAACTTCTTTGTGGTCTCAACAGTGTGGGTATGTTATCTTTTCCCTTTGGAAAAATGGTTTTGATTGTTCAGGTGACATCGATTTCCAGTGGCACTGGGTAGCAGGCTCCTAAATGATTGTGGGGCTGGAACCGCAGCAACATGAATGCAGTGGATTGAGAAGACAAACTATAAGTGGAAAGGTGTAATGTGAAATCCTGACCAAACAGCTTTCAGAATTTAACCTCCCACCGAGCAATTCTGATATGTGAAGGATGAATTGTGCTGGCTGTTTTAGGGAGAAAAACTGTCTCTCTAATAGCTACTTCAGAACCTTTCCCCTTTGACAGCTGCAGAGTCTTTGTTGTTAAAAACAGAAGGAAACTAACGGTATAAGAAATATAAAATAAAGAATAACACATACAGATATACACTATTAATCTAATTTCCTGTCTTCGATTATTGCTTAGCATTAAGTGATATAATACAATAGTAGAACCATGTTAGCCCTCCTGCACATATGTATATTCGTGAATATTCCTCTATACATACATACATACATTTTTGTCTTTTTCTTTTCTCCTTTCCTTCGTCCCATCCGTTCTCTGTTTGTGAACAGATTTCCTTCTGTATGTGTTAGCCTGAACACACACTTCGAAGATAACAATATGTAAAGCAGCAACAAGC
>PVLD010009563.1:0-76313 GCA_004027595.1 Dinomys branickii
GTGTTTAAGATCAGCAAGTTCCCAAAAGCCAAATTTGAAAAGTATGCACATACCTGATGTTGAATTGCAATGTAAGGATGAATTGTGTTGTTGTTGATGTAATGTAGTAATTTTTTGCTGCCACTGTGCATATGATGAGTGGGTCACTATGTCCAGAGGCCTTGGAGATCACTAACCAGCTGTGCGTGTCAGATGAACTTGGGTATATCACAGTCTCTTTAGTGTAGTTTTCTAATCTGCAGAATGAAAGGGTTGGGCCAGATGATGGATAATAGCTGTTTCAGCGGCCAGCACCTATGATAACGTCCATATAATACAGGCTGGGTCCAGTCTCTAAGTCCATGACTACAGTCTAATTACATGCTTTTTACATGAGATTAGAAGGAAAACCACATAGGCTTTTTAGCCAGCTTACCTACCGTAAAGAATCATTACCATTTTGCTTTGCTACTCTTCACTTCCTAGTCTACAAATACATTTTAATTTTAAAATCCATGAGCTTTGTATAGGAAAATGAAGGATTGGACTTTATACTCTCCTCATTTTTTCCTCCTCTTTAATATGCTTTTAATTGCTACATTTTGTGCACTTGTAGTTAAACAATGTATTGATCTATATGTCTATCTACATTCTGTGTGAGGATCTCTGGTCTCTGGGAACCCTGGTTTCCCAGATGGAATAGGTTGTGCTGAAGGGATGTGATGTTCACAGAGGGTATTACCGTAGGAATATTCAATTTCATTTTACCATAGCATTTTTAACTGAAGACTCTGTATGCCTGAGCTTTAAAAGAGACTTCAGTTTTTTGCAGAAGTCTCAAATTCATGACAAAATTGAGAGGAAGACACAGAGATTTCATATAAAGTCCTTGTTCCACATGCACAGGATCACCCATTATCAACAGCTTCTGCCAGACTGGAATGTAATCAGCAAGCTTACACTGATACCTCATTGTCGCCCCAAATCTGTAGTTCACATTGGAGTTCACTCTTGAAGTACATTTCCTGGGTACACAAAAGTACAATGACCTGTATCTACAATGACCTGTATCTAACAGAGTATTTAACAATGACCTGTATCTACTATCATAGTGTCATACAGAGTATTTAACATTGTCCTAAGAATCCTCAGGCTGTCTTTCTGTTATTGAATTCTACTTTAACTCCAGTTGTGGTCTGAGAGTAGATGTTGATTGTTTCTGCTCTTTTGAATTTGTTCAGGTTTGTTTCATG
Source organism: Dinomys branickii (assembly GCA_004027595.1). NCBI lineage: Eukaryota > Metazoa > Chordata > Mammalia > Rodentia > Dinomyidae > Dinomys > Dinomys branickii. The sequence continues at coordinate 1,233 of PVLD010009563.1, forward strand.
GCCCAGCATGTGGTGCTTTTGGTGAATGGTCCCTGTGAACTTAACAAGAATGTGCAGTCTGCTGTTGTTGGATGAAGCCATCTATTGATGATGATTATGCACAGTCGACGATGAGGTTATTGAGAGCAACTGTGTCCTCACTGATTCTCTGCCTGCCATATCTTTCCATTTCCAAGAGGCAGGTGTTGAAGTTTCCAAGAATAATAGTGGTTTTCTCTATCTTGCAGTTCTATCATTTTTGCCTTTATATTTTTATACTGCTGTTAAATGTGTACACAGTATGTAAAAATTGTTTTCCAGGAGGATCGACCCTTTTGTCATTATGCAATGCTTCCCTTTATCCTTTATTTTCTCTAGAACTTGCTCTGTCAGTAATTAATATATTCGTTCCTATTTTCTTAACTTTACCATCGTATGTCTCTTTCCATCCATGTACTTTAAATTTATGTGTCTGTAAAATACTTCTTTGTAGAAAATGTATAACAGGTCCTGCTTGTTCATTCTCTTTAATTTTTTTTATTTTAAAAATTAGAGAACTGACAATACAACAATGAAGACAAAATCAAAACAACACAAAAACAACAGAATAATACATGACCTCAAAACAAAATGATAGAAATTTATAATGGTTGCTATATTACATACTGTTATCTGCAGTGAAGTTGCTTAGTCCACTAGACATAAGAATGTAAGACTGAGTAAACAATCAAAGATAGTAACAAGTAAAAAAATAAAATAGAAAAAAATTGGGCAGTCTCTGCCTTTGGATTTGTGCACATCTAAACTTTTTACAAAAGCATCTAAATATATAATATCAGGCATAATTATATTTATATTGACCTTTTCTATCAAATACTTCTTGGTTTGAGAGAAATCTCAAGCTTTCCAATGCTACCAAAGTTGATCATGGTTATAAGCTATAAAATGGTAGTTAAATTTTTACTTCATATCACTAGCTTTTGTAAAACAGCCTTTCCTTGTCAGTAAAATTCTATTTTGGTACAAAAACAAAGTCATTTGTCTAATTTTCTTGACAATATCTTCACTTTCAGAGGTCAACATCTCCCAGAGAGTTTGTTGAGGGTAAATCAACACTGGATTTAAGAGTGACAGCCAGTCCCATAGTTCGTAACAGAGAGCCTGAGGAGTTTATAAATGATGTGTGTATGCAAATTAAGAATTATGGTGGCAAAGACGTCATAAATAAGAGTAAAGAAATACTTTGAGGCCTAGTGTGTGCATACACCGTCCCTAGAGAATGGTACATGTTGCTTATATAATGCAGCTTTACATATGATTTCTGTGGTTAAGCCCTTGTATTTCTATTTCTGGCCACAAGATGGCATCTGACTTTCATTAATATTCATTGGACATACCTTGTCCCTCAAACTGGAAATCCAGCTCTGTCTTAGTGCTGGATCTTATTATACCAGATTTTTTCCCCCAAATAAAAGCATTTCTAAAGGAAATGGCATTAGCCTGTGTTTGTCTGGGAGCCTTGTATCTGGACCATCTTACCTACATCAAGATATGATCACCTATTTTCAGAATCTTTAATCCATCATTGCATCATATAGTGACCGTAATTTAGGAATTTTATCCATGCCTTTCTCTACCTACCGCTGCAAGTGCAGGCATGTCAAGGCTACTTTTACAAATGCCTATACAAAGGTCATTTTGTTTTGAGTGTGTTGGGTGCAAAGGAACCTGGTGTAAAGCCTAACTTTCGAGTTGCGGGTGTTGCTCAGAGTTAGAGCACTTGCCTAGCGTGCAGAAGGCCCTGGGCTCCAGCCTCAACACCACAAAAGAAAGTACTCTTTTCGAGCTGGGTATGTACAGGGTAAAAGGATGCAGTAACTGCAAAGGTTAGCTCACAAGGCTGGTTGTCCAAGATCTACACTCGTATTATCAGTCAGGCCCCTAGAGCCATGAGGGAAGGGACTAGGTGCATCGTTTCACCTTCACGCCTGGGCACCTTTTCCCAGGACTGGTGCACAGTGCACAGTCAGAAAGTACTTTTGGACTGGATGGGTGAAAGGGCCCGAGAACAGTTTCACGGAAGGACGTGGGGAAGCCGGCTCTAACGTGACATGTGATTGGGTGGGGAAAGCCCAGGAAGAGGACACTGTGGCATCTTGGAGAGACAGTGTGCAGTGGGAACAGAGGGCAGGGAGAGCAGGCCAGAGAGAGGGCAGAGGAGCAGTGGTGAGGACTGTGCCAGGCCCCGAGTTCACAAATTCTCCTGCACCTGACCTTACTTTCTCAAGGAGAAGCTGAGAGCCATTTTAGTGGTCTGTAAAAAAGCAAAGTACAAGGTACAGTGGCCAGTGAGGGACACCACAAAGACACACAGTGGTGCTATGGGGCATGTGCTTTAGGCGGTATTCAGCTGAGCTGGACCTTGCACAGAAGGAAGGCATCCCCCTGGCTGGAGACACCAGGGCAGGGCAGGGAAGCCCCTGTGTTCATCCTGCTGTGGTAAAGGCTGCTATCTGATGAGCTTTTGCAGCTTACAAAGTGTCTCTTCAAACGCTAGTTTCTTTAAAGTCACAAGATCTCTGTGGTGTCCACATAGACCCTTTCCCTACAGATGCAGAAGCCGAGGCTCAGAGAGGTTAAGCGACTTGACCGGGTCAAGGTATGTCTGGGGTTGGGGGTCTGACGCTGCTTATTAGACAGGCAAAGTGGGGGATCAGTAGAGGATCTGACAGACAAAATCAAAGTCTCTCCTACTCTTTCAAAATGTAATCACAGCCCCAAGAAGATGAAGACACCATGCTACACCATAGACAAAGGGGTTTTTTTGGCATTATTCCTGATAGATATTTTTGCTATATAATGGCAGGGGACCTTATGTTTCATTAAGAGCGTAAGGATAAGGTATTGATAAAATGTCTTCAAGTCAGTGGAAGAAAACGCGAAGTATCTCCAGGCTTCAGTCCAAACCGGGTTACTGTGCAGCTGAAGCCACCCTCACCTTGCTTTCTTTCTCTTTCTGTATGAGCTCAGCGCTCCAGTGCTCGGAGAGGTTGTGAGGAAAACGCACATACATGTTCGCGGCTGCAGGTCTAGCGCTGGCTCATGGCGTGTCATGCTAATTCTCTTCCTTCTGCTGCCTGGGGCTTTCTCTGAAGCAGAAGGAGGAGTGTCACTTGGAAGGGGTGGCACATTCCAACGTATCAGATTAACCCGAAAGCACTAAGGCTGGCAGGTTAAACCCTCCGTGGGGCAGCCCTAACAATGAGGCCAGAACTCCTTGCCAATATGCTTCAGCTCCCCTCCAGATATTCCTCAAGGATGCCAGCGCAGTGGAGGCCCCGCTGCTCAAGGTATAACCTGCTTAGAGTGCATTATCGCTTGGCTTTTGTCTCTTCCCTTCTGATGTCCGGCACCATCTTCCAAATAAGCTACCTGTATTCAAGTCCTGGGCTCAGCCTCTGCTAAAGCACATACACATTTGCTCACAGAAAAGCTGGCTGTTTGTATCGGTCCTCTGTGATCTTACAGGAGTGAAGCACGCACGGGTGTTGGGGTGGATGGAGTGGGCTGTGTGCAGGACGACAGGCTCCACCATCTGGCTGTCAAGGGCAGAGGCGCTGACTCTGAAGAGAAAGAATGATCGGAAGACCACGGTAGGTGTGATGGACCATGTGAGCAAAAGGGAGTTCAAAAAGAGCTGAAAGGATAGGAAGGCTTCTGAGCAACCAGAATAGGAGCTGGGGGTAGGGTCTGGGGGGAGAGGCTGCTGAGACTCAGCTGTGCTGGGCCCTGAGTACTCAGCTTCCTCCTTGCTTGGGATTTTGTTCCGGGGATGACTTTCCTTTTGAATCATGGCATGGAGGGAATTCCTTTGCCATATCAAGCATTTTCCCTGTATACTGATGAGGCCAGATTTGCTAGTTGAAGGATCTGCTTTTTCCCCCCTGCCCCTTCATCTTGAATTTGGAGCCTCCTTTCCTCCCAGCCTCAATTTCCTTCAGAGGATTGCTTTATGTCTCAGCCCATCCTGTCCTGACAGTTTTTTCACCTTGCTGTTTTGGAGCTTTGGCAAAGCGCCCTCGCCGTGGATGGACACATGTATTCCTGTACCTGTCGTGTTTTAAGTGCTGAAGATTGGGCGTGGGTGAGAGTGTGGGCAATAGCTCTGATCATATCACAAGTGTCTGGTGATCAGCTGGTACCAGCAGGAAGTTGAGTTTCTCCCTATTTTTCAGGTATGCAACCGCCTGGCAATTTTTCCTCTCTCTCCAGAACCCTCATCTCTGAACTGCCTCCACATCACATCTGATCTTGTAGCTTGTGCAGCTGCTGTGTTCCTGGGAAGCCCAGTGGCCCCTACTGCAGCCCATGAGCTCTTTCAGTTTGGCCAAAGACCTCAGCAGAGTATTCCTCCTGCCAACATCACTTTTGGTTAATATTCATATATACATATATTTGCATAGTATGTTTTAGATTGCAAAGCATTTAAACATACCTCAACTTGCTTTCTCATTTTCATAATAATCCTGTGAGGAAAGTAGAACAACCACTGTTTCTCTGGTATAAATAAAGATACTGAGAACGTGGGTGATTGCCTAAGGGTACAAGCCTGGTTATCAGAGGGGGAGTTGGAAATCCTGGATTTATTTCCTGCCAAAGCACATTGCCAGCGGAGACAAAAAGAAACATTAAGATCCACTCTTTTCCTGGAGCACCTCAGAGTACACTTGAAGCGAGAACAGATAAACAGGAATTAACCGGGGGCATTGAGTTCCAAGTGCCATTCGGCTTCTGCATGTGTCTTATGGCCTGGACATACAGTGGCGAGATTGTGTGTGATGGAGAAGGCTGAGAGAGAGCACAGACGATGACAGAAATCTCACTCTTCAAAAACAAAGCAACATAAACCACATTTATGTGTGGAGTACCTTTTACAGCTTGAACAAGGCCATTTTGGTCAAGAAGGTACACACCAAAAAGAGAGGATGACGAGCTACTAAACGGCATAAACAGATCTCTGAGGGATGGGGTGTTAGGGTTGGTATGCGGATGTCCTCCCAGATCTGCATGCACTAAGGAGCCCAGCTTGTGGAGGTGATTTGATGACAGGCACTGCTGTGGGGGGGGGGGGGGGGGGGGGGGGGGGAGGCTCTGGTAGGAGGGGCTGCTGGGAACATGACCTGGCGGGTTTACCTGCCACCCTGGTTCCTGCCTTTGCTCTCTGCTTCCTGCCTACCACGACCTGAGCACCTTTCCCCCAGAATGCCCCTTTTCCATGCTATTTCCTGCCTTGGCATCGACCGTGGACTGAAGCTTCTAACCCATGGGCCAAAGTAAACCTCCCTTCCTTTAAGTTGTGGGTGTTGAGTGTTGTGTCCCAGTGATGAGGAAAGTGACTAAGACTCAGAACATTTGGGCAGTCACTGAAATAAGTCAATATTGATCCGATTTTAAGTATCAGGATGGACAACCACAGCTTTCTGCTATCTCTTCAGGAGTTCTGACACAGTGAAAGACTGGATTTTGGAGCCTTTTTGGAAATCCAAGTTCAAAAGCCCACTTTTTAGTGATGAGATGTGCTAAGGCTTTTTGTGGTCTGTCTTCCTTTTCTGCAGTGTGAAGATAATAATTCCAGACTCAAAGGGTGTTGGGAAGATGGAGGGGATAATATAGGTGAAACAGTGACAGTAGGTGTTAGAACCCCGGACTCTTCTTCTGTCTGAGCGTTCAGGGCCATGGTTGGTAAAAGTGTCAAACGTGCTGAATATGCCATGGGTTTGGCTCCTCCTTGTGTCCTTCTGTTCAGGGCCCTTGTTCTCAGTGTGTCTGAGAGAGGCAGCACTGTGGACGTGCTTGAAAATAAAAAAGAAATCCACTGGTTTCATATATGAAAACAAAACCAGAAAAAAGGCCAAATCTGTGTACATTAGTTAAATGTACAATTAGATATAGTTACTTGTTACAGTTACTTGTTACAGATATAGTTACAGTTAGCTGCTTTTGGTTGTCAGGTAGCCACGTAGAAACTATATTTCATGTGTGATATGGGTAAAGTTGAAAATTTCAATTGGTTGTGAGATGGAGACTCCATAAATAGGCGAGGCTCAGGCCTAAGAAGTTCCTGAAGCAGCTCTGCTCCTATGGCCAGGGCACCATGGCGTCCATAGGAACAAGCCACAGTTTGGAGTGGCAGATGAGGCAGGGCCCGGGGGGGTACTTATTGGTCTCCCTGAATGATTTCTCTCCTTAAACCAGTAGAAAATCAAATAGCACAGGACAAATGCCTATCAAAATGCCTATCAGGTCACCATCAAAAATATCACAAACGACTGAAAAAAAGTTGTTTGAACCTTTCTGGAAGCTAGGACATGCAAGATCAAGGCGCTGGCATATTTGAGGTCAGGTGAGGGCCCACATAACCTATGCTTTCTCCACGTCCTCCCATGGTAGAAGGGACAATAGGTCTTTCTGAAGCCTCTTTTACAAGGATACTCACTAGTCCTATTAGTGAGGGGCTCCACCCTGTGACCTTCTAATACCATCATCTGAGTGATCGGGTATCAACACATGCATTTTGGAAAGACACAAACATCCAAACCAAAACAGGGAGCCTGGCAGAGACTGAGGAATGGATTAGGCCCAGGGACCCATGGACTCTTTCTTGTTAGTGGATAGTTCTTGGCTTCTTAACAGTAAGGCCATTAACAATTTAAATTTGACCCACCTTTAAAACTGTAGTAGAATTCACTTATCACTTCTTGCTGCAGCAAGAGTACTAGAAAAAGAAAATAAAACCATAGTAGTATCCTAGCAACATGATAAGACATTTGCTTTATGACCAAACAATCTGATTAAGTGCGTGCTTGGAGTCTATCACTGTTGAGTTAGGCCTCAGGCTCCTTCTGGGAAAGGTGCACCCCACTGGACGGAGCTTCGCAGGGCGCTGGGTGGGAGCGAGGAGAGCAGAATCAGCCTACAGTATAAAAAGAAGAGGGGCCACCTCTGTCAGGAGCTTGGGGTCCCCTGAAGTGGTTCTAACATCCAGCAATAAAATCGTAGGTCATTTTAGGGAACTGAGAGTGACGAGATAGAATCCTTACTATGTGCCAAGAGGATTTAGTAGCTAGGGAAACTGGCAAGTGTGTGCGTACCTTGGTGCATGCAGCTAAAGAGGGGGATGATTTGTTCCTTTGCAGACTTCAATTTGTACAAGGAGCCACACTGGCTTGTTCTATAAGGAACTCCCTTAGGCATTTGTTATGCTCTATTCTTGGTAACAATGAGATTTACATCCATTGTTTTTTCAGGAAGTTACTGAGCAAAGTGAGGAACACCCTTCTAGGAGGGGGCCAAGGCAGATACCTCTGTGAGTTTCTGAAAGACTGCTGAACCGGAAACAGCCTGGGAAAATGAAGCCTGAGGAGAGGTGACCAGGATGTGCAAACTAGCAGGAGGGAGCACCTGAGCTAACGGCGGGGCTAGAGAGTGGCCAAGAACAAGTTTACCTGGTGTATTGGACAGGTGTCATCTCTGACATACATCACTAAGCACGAAGCCGAGACAAAGGCGATTTCCTCCTTCTCATGGTGTTGCTGTTTGCGCTTGAGAGCAGAGTGTTCTGGGGCAGGCAGAGTGAGAAGGAGGATATGGCCATGATCTGGATCACTGGGGCTCAGGCCCTGGTGACCTTCACTGTGAGCACAGTCTGTACACGCCTGGGCTCCCAGAGACCATCTCCTGGTATCCTTCTCACACAGGCAGAACATGCAGGGCTTCTCCAGGGAATGGTCCTGGAAACAGGGACTCCCTAATAGTTCTCCAATTCTTTTTCTTCTAGTTGCATATCACTTTAAACACACAATGAAAACAAATTTCTTGTCTACATAGGCAATAGAAGTATCAGGTGCTAACCAAACTTACTCTGCAGAAGAGTTCACACTCAGATTGCTTTAAAAGTCAAGCTCCCTCCATCAGTTTTTCAATATTTAAATTTATCAGGTACTGTGCACATTGATTGGAGGATATATGAAATTGCAACTTGACTAGACTGCTGAGGCTTTTCAGTGTATATTTACAGAGAGGATAATACACTTTTAGGGGGTTCAGTTCTGAGTTTTAAGAATTACACAAACTCATGTAATCACAACAAAAATCAAGGCATAGAATAGTTTCATTACCCACTCAAAATTCTCTAGTGCTACCTTTTTGTGGTCAACTTCTCCTTCTACCCCAAGTCCAATTATTCTCTTTTCCAGAATGTCATATGCACTGTAAGCTACTGTCTATTGTATGAATATACCACATATTGTATGCATATACCATATAATGGATGAATATACTTAACTATCCAAAGGACACTTGGATTGTGTCTATTTTGGTGTGATAATGATGAAGCTGACCTAACCATCTATGTAAAAATTTCTGTGTCCATGTAAGTTCTCATTTCCCTAGGATAATGGCTTTGAAGTGAGGTTTTTGGGTTGTATAGTAAATATATATGTAACTTTATAAGAAATGGCTAAAGAATTTTCTGGAATGACTGTTCCATATTGCATTCCCACTAACAAATGTATGAGAATCTTAGTTTCTTGGCATATACTTTGAAGAAAGAAAGCGAGATTATTGTTTTTATCCTTTTGTTTTCAGTACTGAGGATTGAACTCAGAGCCTTTGCACTGAGGTACATTCCCAATTTTTTGTTTGTTTGTTTGTTTTGAGATGTGGTTTTGCTAAAGTATTAAGTTGTCAAGGCTGAGCTTGCTCTTTTGATTCACCTGCCCCAGGTTCCCAGGGTGCTGAGATTAGAAGTGTATGCCACCCAGTTGTTTGTGATTGTGTCTGCATCTTATAGTCTGTTCCATTGATCCTCAGGTCTGTTTTTTTTTTTTTGCCAATACCATGCTGATTTTATCATGGTAGCTTTGTAGTATAATTTCAAGTCAGGGATTGTGATGCCTCTTGTCTTTCCTTTGTTGCCCATGGTGTTCCCTGTCTTTCTTTATTCTGGAAAATTCTGTCTCACTGTGGTATAATTTTCTTTCACTCTGAAGAACGTTTTTAAGTGTTGAGTTTAAATCACCTCATTCTTAGTTTTCCTTAATCTGAATATCTTTATTTTGTCTTTATTATTAAGGCTCTTCAGTGGTGGTACTGTAGAAGTCTGGGCTGGCATGTCATCTCTTGCCGTACATTAAAGAGCTTTTCCAGTTTCTTCTGGCTTCTATGTTATCTAGTGGGCAACCTACGGTCAGTTCAATTGATGTCTCACATCTATCAGTTTATTTTCTCTATTTTTAAGATTTTTCTTCATATTTGGTTTTCATCAGTTTATAATTTGTTTTTTGTGGTGCCAGGGATTGAACTCAGGACGTTGCATTTGCTAGGCAGATGCTTATTCCACTGAGCTATATCTCCAGCCCCTATAATTTATTTTCACTGAACTTCTCTTGCTTGGAATTCACTGAGATTTTTTTGCATTTGTAGCTATATCTTTTACAAAATTTGGAAAGCTTCCAATCTCCTTTAAACATTGTTTCTGTACAAATCTCTCTCTTCTTATCTTCTAATTTGAAGATATAAATGTTAGAACTTTCAGCATCATTCTGTAAGTTCCTTAGGCTTGGTTTATTTGTTTTGCAATTTGTTTTCTCTCTCTCCTTTGGATTTGAAAATTAATATTGATCTGTATTTAGGATCTCTCTTTTCTTTATTATTTTATTTGACCTGAGGAGGAACCAAGTTGGTAAAACTTCATCGAGGATGCAGTTAGCATGCACACCAAGAGAAATCTATTTCAGGCAAAGTCATAGTTTACATCATATTTCAGTTCTCAAAGTCTTTGCAATGATGTCACCAGGTTCCATGTGACTGACCCCCCTGGGGGCACAGTGGTGGGAGTAAAGACAGAGAAACAGAGCTGGAAATTGTCTCCTTTCTTAGGATGACAGGAGCTTCTTCCCCACGTTTTATGTGTCCATGCCGCTTCTGTCACTGTGTTGGTGGTGGAGCTCTGAAGAAGGGCAGAAGAGAGTGGGCAGGCATAGGGATTTCTCTCACACTTTTTTGGGCACAGAGGATCATTCTCCCATTCCTCTGGTCTGAAATAGATTTCTCTTGGTGTTTGTGCTCACTGCATCCTCTGTGAAGTTTTATCAACTTGGTTTCTCCTCAGGTCAAAGCTGTGAAATAAGAAAGACACACATGCCCCCGCAAAACCCTAAGAAATTTGTAGTCACTGTGGTCATTTTTTAAGCTTATCTTGCTTCCTCAGTTCACCTGTTATTATTTATTTTTCAGAACCCCTTGATGGGAGCTTTTCATATCCTGGAATTGAGCCAGTTTGATTTGAGCCAGCCCTGGAAGTCCTTCAATTGCAAAATTATGATGCATGAAGTTCTAGTTGTTTGTCTGCTTTCCTGGTTTGGGAACCCTTAGAAGATAGCAAATTCCCATGTGGCAACTTCTCCCTAGCTCTGTATTTGCCTGTGTACCAGTGAGCTCTGACACTGCTTCTTATAGAAAATTTGTAGCAACTAACATGTCTGTGCCTCACAGCCCTGTTATTCTTAGGTCCCAACTGGAAGCTTTCTTGATCCTCTGTCCTCTCCAATGCTCTCATGCCTACAAGGCTTGGAGGCTTCCTGACCTAAACTCCTACGTCTCTTTAATTCTAAACAATTCTGCTGTTGCTGTTAGAACACACGTTAGCCTCTTCTCACAGTGTTACCTTTACCTTCATTTCTTAACTGAAATCTGGTTTTTATCCTAAGGACAATGATCCCTTCTCAGTCCTCTGAAGAGGAGTTTGCTCATTCACTCCTCTCCCTCCTCCACCTCATCACCTGTGCTGTTTAAGATGCTCTCATCTCCTACTCCACAGAGGTTTGCGCTATCAGGTGGGAATGCCTTCTACCTCTTTAGTACATGTTTTCACTACATAATGATTACATTCCTGGTGGGGAATTGGTACGTGCACATAGCACATCTCAATTCTTGTTCTTTATACTGCTTTCTCCCCTCTCTACTCTCTCTTTACCCTTTAGTCCCATTTAAGTTTATGCCTCTGACTTATGTCACTTAACATTATAGTTTCAAGGTGCATCTAGTACTTGACAGTTTACCAATATCACATTCTCTTTATCCATTTATCTGTTGATTAACATACAGGCCACTTCCAAGATTTAGTTGTTATGAATTCTGCTGCTATAAACAAGAGTATGTGTGCATCACTGTAGTATGAGATTTTAAACTCTCTTGGCAAGATACCTAGAAAGGGAAGAGCTGAGTCAAATGAAATTTCTGGTTTTAGTTTTTGAGGCATCTCCATACTTATTTCCATAATGGTTTCACTAGTTTATATTCCTGTAAACACTGTAGAAGTGTTGTTTTCTCCACATCAGCATTTGTTATTTAGTTTACTGATGATAGACATTTTTTCCCGAGCAAGGTGGAATCTCAGAGTCTTTAATGGGCAGTGATGCTGAACATTTTTTCCATGTGTTATTGGGCATTTGTACTTCTTCTGAGAAATGTCTGTTCCTGTCAGTTGCCAGCTTAGTTGATTGGGTCTTTTATTTTTGGTGGGGTCTAATTTTTTGAGTTCTTTATATATTCTAGGTATTAATCTTCTGTCCAAGAAATAAATAGCTGGCAAAAGATTTTTCCATTCTATAGGTTGTCCCTTTATTCTGTTGGTTATTTTCTTTGCCGTGCAGAAGCTTTTTCATGTGATAAAATCCAATTTGTTGATTCTTGGTTCTATTTCTTATACTCTGTTTTTCTGCTCAGAAAGTCCTTACCATACCTATGTCTGCAGGAGTTTTTACCTATTTTATCTTCTAGCAGATTAAGTGTCTCTGTTTCAGTGTGTAGATCATCGATTCATTTTGATTTTACTTTAGTACATGGTGACATGTGTTGGTCTAGAGTCAATCTTGTGGCTGTAGATAGTCAATTTTCTGAGAATCATTTCTCAAAGAGGTTATCTCTTCTCCAGTGTATGTTTTTGGCCCCTTTGTCAAAGATCAAATAGCTGAATGTGCCTGGATTCATCTCTGCTTCCTCTGTTCTGCTCCACTGATCATGTGTTTGTTCTGGTGACAGTATCATGCTCTTTTGATCACTGTATAATTTCAAATCCAGCATTATAATGGCTCTTGTTTGCTCTTTTTATCCAGGATTGCTTTTGCTACTCTGGATCTCTTCTGGTACCATATGAATTTTAGTTCTGTGAGGCATGTTATTGGTATTTTGCTTGGGATTACAATAAATCTGTATGTTATTTTTGGGAGTATGGCCATTTTGACTATCATATCTTTCCATTTGCTGATATCCTCTTCAATCATCTCTTTTCAGAGTGCTGTGGATTTTATTGTAGAGGTCTTTCATTTTCTTGGTTAGATTAATTCCTAAGTATTTAGTTTTTCTTGATGCCATTGTGAATGGTGGTATTTTTCTGATTGTTTTTTTCAGTGAGTTCATTATTGGTGTGCAGAAACACTATTAATTTTTGTGTGTTGGTTTCTTACATCACTACATTGCTAAATCTGGTTATTCTAGGAGTCTTTTGGTAAATCTCTTGGAGTCTTCTGTGTGAGGATCATAGTCCTGTAAGGTCCTACAAATAATGATAATTTGACTTTTTCCTTTCCTTTAGTATATCACTTGTGTTTCCTTCTTTGCCTGATGGCTGTGCTGTTTCGGGTACTATGTTGAACAGGAGTAGTGATAGTGAACATCCTTGTCTTATTTCTGATTTCAGAGGAAAATCTTTCAGTTTTTCCCTTTTAATATGATGTTGGCCAAAGCTTTGTCATAAATGGCCTTTATCAGATTAAGGTAAGGTCCTATCATAACTCTTTTATTCAGGTTGTTTTTTTATGAGTGGATTTTGTCAAAGGCTTTTTCTGCGTACATTGAGAGGATCTTGTAATTTTTATCCTTGCATTTTTATGTGATGTAGTACACTATTGATTTGCATATGTTGAATGATTCTTGTACCCTGGGGTGAAGCCTACATGGTCATGATGTATGATGTTTTAGATGACTTGTTACATTCTGTTTGCCAGCATTTTGTAGTTCCCTTTCAGTTGGGTTCTTGTCTCATTTTGGAATAAGAGTAATGTTAACTTCCAGGAATGACTTTGAGAGCACTTCTCCCTTTTTTATTTCATTAAAATTTTTGAAAGTACAAGCATTAGTTTTTCCTTGAATTTTTTGTAGAATTCAGAAGTAAATCCATTAGAACCTAGGTTTTCCTAGTAGGTTTTTAAAATTACTACTTAAATTTTATTGTCTATCATTGGATTACTGAAGGTATATATCTCTTTAGTTCAGTTTTGATAATTCATGTGTATCTAGGAATCTATCCATTTCTTCTAAATTCTCCAATTTGTTGGCATATAGTTTTGTGAAACAGTTGCTAATATTCTGAATTTCAGTAGTATCTATTTTGAGTTCACACTTTTCTTTCCCAATTGATTTGGGTCTTTGTCTTTCCTTTTTTTTGTAAGATTGGCTAAGCATTTGTCTACTTTATTTATTCTTTTGAAGAACGAGCTTTTCAATGAGCTGATCTTTGTGTTACTTTTATAGGGTCCATTTTATTGATTTATGCTGTGTTCTTTGTAATATTTTTTCTTCTATTAGCTTTGGATTTTTTTTTTTTTGCTGTTGTTTGTTTTGTTTTTTAAGACCCCAAGTGGGTATATTATTAGGTTGTATATGGGGCCCATTTCATATTTGTGATGTGGGCATTTACAGCTATAAACTTCCCATTCAGGACAGCTTTCATTGTGTTCCCTAAATTCTGATATGTTGTATTTGCCTGATGATTTAATTCTAGGAAATGTTTTATTTTCCTTGATTTCTTCTGTGCTTGATTGATTATTTAAGAATGTATTGTTTAGTTTCCCTACAACTGAATAATTTCTGCTTTTATTTTGCCATTGATTTCTAGTTTTATTGTGTTATGATCTGATATTATGCATGGCATAATTTTGATTCTCTGCATTTACTTAAGCAGAGTTTATTAGCTGGTATTTGATTTACTTTGGAGAAAGTCCTGTGCACTGAGAGGAATGTGTATTCTATGGTTGTTGGGTAAAACATTCTATATATGTCTATTAAGCCCATTTGTTTGAAGTTTTTGTTCACGGCTGATATTTATTTACTGATTTCTTTGTCCAGTTGATTCGGCTATTTATAAAGTTTCCCTACTATAATTGTGTTTATGTTTATCTGATCCTTTATGACCAGAAGTACTTGTTTTATGAAGTTGGTTGAACTGTTGTTTGGTGCATATATATTAATAATTGTTATTTCTTTCTGTTGAATTGTTCCTTGAACCAATATACAGTTATCTTCTTTACCTTTTCTAATCAATCATGGCTGCAAGTCCACTTTGTCAGAAGGTTGGGTAGCTACTCTTGTTTTTTGGCGTGTCTCTGTTCCATGGAGTATTGCTTTCCAAACTTTCATTTTTAGTCTGTGAATTTCTTTTTGAATCAAATATGTTCCTCTTTTCAGTTGTGTTCTATTTGTGGTGAACTGAGACATGAAGGTATCCAGGACAGGCTAGTATTTTGGCATCTTTTAAAATCAATGTTTTAAAAACTGTCTTTTCAACATTGATTTAGGGAAGAGGTTTATAGTTGCATGAAGGAAAACCAGAATCAGAGAATAAAAATGGTGGTAGAGCCTCCAGCTCATTTGCCACCCTCAGCCGTTCAGCGCTTACCCACCCTGAACTGGCATAGCCCTGCCTCTTCAAAAAGAAACCAAGTGGTATTGTATTGTTATTTGGACATGCACCTTTGGGGTTTTCCTGTACCCTGATAGCCTGAGTGTGCGAAGTTATGCTTCAAATCACATCTAATAACATTTTTCAGAGAATTGTAGACATGCAAACTCATACCATTACTCATTTTGTTATAGTTGTGGGGCTATTTTATTTTTTTTAAGTTTAAAAAATGTTTTGTTTATTTTTAACTCTTACTTTATTTTTTTATTTTAAAAAGAATAAAAATAAAAACATTAGAAATATAGAATTTCAAAAAACAAGATGATATAAATTCAACAATAGTTGTTATATTGCATATTGTCTTCATAGTAGTTGTTCAGATTACCAGATATAAGCATGCAAAATTGGTCAAAAAACTAAGCATTAACTGTTCTTTTCAATAAATGAATAGAAGTTAACAGTACAATTACCTTAGCTGTCTTAGCTGTATATATATATATTTTTTTCCCTTCCTTCTTTCTTTCTTTTATCCTTTCCCTCAACCCAGTTGTTCTTTCCTTCTGAGTAGTTTCTTTCCCTTTCATGATATCTGTTGTACCTTTCCGATTTTATGTACTTTTTCAGGTTCTTACACTAGAGTGGCAATATGATGTTTACATATGTGAGTCTGATTTATTTCACTTATGAGTATGGTCACTAGCTGCATCCATTTACCTATACAAGTCTTGAGTTTATCTTTTCTTTTATAGCTGAGTAATACTCCATTGTATAAAAATACCACATCTTTTTTATCCATTCCTCAGCTGATGGGTGTTTGGGTTGTTTCCAAGATTTAGCTATGACAAATGGTGCTGTTATAAACAGGGATGCACATCTATTGCTGTGGCATGATGTTTTCAGTTTTTCTGGAAAAATACCCAGAAGGGGAATAGCTGGATTAAGTGAGACCTCTAATCCTAGTTTTGTGAGGAATCTTCATACTGATTTTCGTGGTAGTTTCACCAGTCTACATTCCCATCAGCAGTGGAGAAGTGTTCTTTTTTCTCACAGCCCCTCCAGCATTTGTTATTGGTGGATTTCTTGACGGTAGCCATTTTTTTCTGGGGTGAGATGTAATCATTCAGCTATTGTTGAATTCATATCATCTTGTTATTTGAAATTCTGTATTATTTCTATTTTTTTTATTACTTTTTATTCTCTTTAAAATCAAAGTAAAAAGTAAACAAAAATTTTTTAAAAGTTAAAAAAATAGAAAATAAAATAGCTTCACAACTGTAACAAAATGAGTAATGGTATGAGATTTTTCAAATTTGCATTTCTGAAATGACTAATGATGTTAAACATTTTTTCATATATATATTTGCCATTTGTATTTCCTCATCTGAGAAGTGTATATTCTTCTCAGATGCCCATTTTTGGATTGGGTCTTTGAATTTTGGGGACCTGATTTTAAAAAATTCTTTATATGTTCTAGGTAGAAGTCCTTTGTCTGAGGGAGTTAGCTAAAATTTTTTCCCAATTCGTGGGTTTTCTTTTTACTGTGTTGGTGATTTCTTTTGATGTGCAAAAACTTTTCAATAAGATGACATCCCAGTTGTTGATTCTTGGAAGTATTTTCCATGCAGTTTGGATTTTGTTCATGAAGTCTCTGCCTACCCCATGTCTTCAACATTTCTACCTACTTTCTCTTTCAGTAGATTTAGTGTTTCTGTTTTACTATTTAGATCTTTCCTCCATTTTGAATTTAGTTTAGAGATGGTGATAGACATGGATCTAGGTTTAGTCTTTGGCATGTGGAGAGTCAGTTTGTCCAGCACCACTTATTAAAGAGGCTGTCTTTCTTCCAGTGAACCTGTTTGGCCCCTTTGTTAAAGATAAGGGTGGCTGAGTGTGTTTGTGATTGTGCCTGCATCTTCTAGTCTGTTCCATTGATCCTGAAGTCTGTTTTTTTCCCAATACCATGCTGATTTTATCATGGTAGCTTTGTAGTATAATTTCAAGTCAGGGATTGTTATGCTTCTTGTTTTACCTTTGTTGCCTAGGATTGCTATTGGTATTCTGGGTTTCTTCTCATTCCAGATGAGTTTTAGGAATGTTTTCTGTAGATCTATGTGGTACACTAATGGTATTTTTATTAGGATTGCACTGAATCTGCGTAACAGTTTGGGAAGTATAACCATTTTCAAAATGTTGGCTCCTTCTATCCATGAGCAATGAACATTTTTCCATTTTCTAAAATCCTCTTTGATTTCTTTTTTCAGGGTACTGTAGTTTTCACTATATAGATCTTTTACTTTCTTTGTTAGATTTATTCCTAAGTATTCCAATTTTGGGGATGCTATTGTGTAGGGAGTGTTTTTCCTAACTTCTCTATCAGTGTGTCTGTTGTTTGTGTATAGGAATGCTATTGATTTTTTCTGTTATCTTTTTTGAGACAGGGTCTCACTATGCAGCTCAGGTTGACCTTGAGCTCACTTTGTAGCCCAGGCTGGGTTATTCATGATTTTATATCTTCTTGATTCAGCTTTGGTAATTCATATGTCTCTAGGAATCTGTCTATTTCTTTCTTCTGTGTTTTCCACTATATGAGAGTAAAGATTTTTGCAGTGATCCTCCTGCCTCAGCCTCCTGAGTGCTGGGATTGTAGGAGTGCACCATCATGCTCAGCACTATTGGTATTTGAGTGTTGATTTTGTATCCAGCTATGCTACTGAATTTTTTTTGTTAATTCTAAGAGTCTTTTGGTAGAGTTTTTGGGGTCTTCCATGTACAGCATCATTTCATCTGTGAATAATGATAATTTCACTTCTTCCTTCCCTATCCTTGTTCCTTTTATTTCTCTCTCTTATCTAATTGCTCTGGCTAATGTTTCCAGAACTATGTTGAATAGAAGTGGTGACTGTGGACATCCTTGTCTTGTTCCTGATTTTAAAATGAAAGCTTTCAGTTTTTGTCCATTTAGTGTGATGTTGGCTGTTGGTTTGTCATAGATGGCTTTTATCAGATTGAGGTAAAGACCATCTACTCCAATTTTCTGTGGAGTTTTTATCATGAACTCATGTTGGAGTTTGTCAAAAGCTTTTTCTGCATCGATTGAGATGATCATATGGGTTTTGCCTTTAGCTCTATTGATATGGTGTATTACACTTGTTGATGTGCATATATTGAACCATCTTTGCATTCTTGGGATGAATCCCACTTTGTCATGGTATAATCTACTTTATGATTTGCTGCATTCTATTTGCTAGTATTTCATTGAGAATTTTTGCATCTATGTTCATTAGGGAAATTGGCCTATAGTTCTCTTTTTGTTTGGATCTTTCTCTGGTTTTGGTATAAGGGTAATATTTTCCTCCAGGAATGAATTAGGGAGAATTGCTTCCCTTTCTATTTCATTAAAGAATTGGCATTAAGTATTCTCTAAATTTCTTGTAGAATTCAGCCATGAGTCCATCAGGACCTGGGCTTTTCTTTGTTGGTAAGTTTTAATTATGTTTTCAACTTTGTTGACTGATACTGGGTTATTCACGATTTTATATCTTCTTGATTCAGCTTTGGTAATTCATACGTCTGTAGGAATCTGTCTATTTCTTTCTTCTGTGTTTTCCATTATATGAGAGTAAAGATTTTTGAAGTATTGGTGATCCTCTAAATTTCTACAAGATCTGTAGTAATTTCACTGTTTTCATTCCTTGTCACATGGATTTGAGTTTTTCCTTTCCTTTTTTTGATAAGGTTGGCTAGGAGTTTATCAATTTTATTTATTCTTTTGAAGAACTAACTCTT
Organism: Dinomys branickii; assembly: GCA_004027595.1. Taxonomy (NCBI): domain Eukaryota; kingdom Metazoa; phylum Chordata; class Mammalia; order Rodentia; family Dinomyidae; genus Dinomys; species Dinomys branickii. The sequence goes on from PVLD010009563.1 coordinate 19,738, forward strand.
TAATTAATTAATTCTTTGCATTGATTTCTTAGTCTCCACTATGTTAATTTCTGTTCTGAACGTTATAATTTCCTGCCTTCTTTGGGTTTTTGTTTAACTCACTCTTCTTCTAGAAGCTTGAGGTGCAGGATAAGGTTGTTTATTTCTACTCATTCTGCTTTTCTGATGTGAGAATTCACTGCTATAAATTTCCCTCTGAGGGCTGCTTTCATTGTGTCTCACAGGTTCTGGTAAGTTGTATCTGCATTTTTGTTAGGTTGTAAATATTGTTTAATTTCTTTTTTAATTTCATCTGTGATCCATTGGTTGTTCAGGTGGGTGTTATTTAATTTCCTTTTTTTAAATGTGTTTTTGCAAGTTCTTTTGTTAGTAGTTTCCAATTTCATTGGACTATGGTCCTATAATATGTGTGGGATAATTTCAACTCTTTTCCTTTAATTATGCATAGCAGATAATAAGAATGTGTATTCTGATGTTGGGTGGAACATTCTGTAAAGGTCTACTAAATCTATTGTTCACAAGTTTGATTTAGTTCTGCTATTTCTTTGCTAGTTTTTAGTCTAGTTGATCTATCTCTTTGAGACAATGGTGTGTTAAAGTCCCCTGTTATGATTGTGTTATAGCTTATTTGATTTTTCTTATTAAAATTTATCTTATATAGTTGAGTGCTCCTGCATTTGATGCATATATATTTATGATTACTATCTCTTTCTTTTTCAGTTTTCCTCTGACAAGTATGTAGTGACCTTCTTTACCTCTTTTGATCATTCTTGGTTTGAAGTTCACATTGTCTTCAACCAGAATAGCTATCTCTGCTTTTTTCTGGGTTCCTGTTTCATGGAGTATTGTTTTCTATCCTTTGACCTCAAGTGTATTAATTGTCTTTTGAGTTAAATGTTTCTTGTATACAGCATATTGTTGGGTTTTGTTTCTTGATCCACTCTGCCAGTCTGTTTCTTTTGATTGGTGAATTTAGGCCATTTACATTAACGGTCATTACTGATATGTATTTGCTTATCTTTATCATGTTATTTTCCCACTCTTCATTACCTACTTTCCCCCTCTGTTCAACTGCTTGCTTTGCTTGGTGGTTCCTTTGTATTGTTGTTCTTGGAGTTGTGGCCATTTTTTATCTCTTTCTAGAATATCTTTCAATACTCTTTGTAGGGTTGGTTTGGTGGTCATGAATTTTTTTCAGTTGTTCTTTATAGTGGAAGTATCTCATTTCTCAGTTAATTTTGAAAGATAGTTTTGCAGGCTATATCAATCTGGGCTGGAAGTTGTTTTTCTCAGGACCTGAAATACTTCACTTCAAGCTCTTCTTGACTTGATAGTTTGTGTTGAGAAATCTGCCATGATTCTAATGGGTTTTCCTTCATAGGTGATCTTTTATTTCTTTAAAAGGTTTTAATATTCTATTCTTTTTGCTGAATTTCTGGGATCTTGATTATTATGTGTATGGGTATAGATTTATTTTGTTTATGGCTAATGTGGGTTTTCTATGCCTCACTTTTCTGTATGTCAGATTCTTTTCCTATGTTTGAGAAATTTTCTGCTATTACTTCTGCAAATAGTCTTTTTATGTCATTCATGTTGACTCCTGTTTTTTTGTTGACACTTATCAGTTGTAAATTGTTTTTCTTTGGGTCCTCTTGCAGCTGTTGAATTGTTATTTCCTGGTTCCTTGTTATTTTAAAGAAATATTTCCTTTCGTGAGCACTACCTGCAGTGTTGTCTTCAAGGTCTGAAAGACTATCTTCATTTTCATCCAAGTGGTTTTGCCAACTTTCAATGGAATTTTTAATTTCCTGGATATCTCTTTGAATCTGTTTCATGCATTCTAATTTTCTCCTGTATTGTGCATTCATCATTTTTCTGTGCTCCTCTATTTTTTAAATCTATGTCTTTTTTTGATGTGCTGAGCAATTCTTTCATTATAGCTGTCATTTCTTTTCTTACTTATTCTGATCTGATTTCTTCTATAGCTGGATGTAGTTTTTTTATTTCAGTTGCTATCATTTCAGAAATTTCAGGTGTGTGACTTTCAAGTTCTTCTATGTCAATGTCTCCTGGACTTGTTATGGGTTGGGTGGAGATCTGAGATTGCATTTTGTTCCCTTATTTTGTCATATTTGAAGCTCCCAAGGTTCCCCAGGACTCAGCATTGCTCTCCTGATGGTAGTGGGGGGCAGAGTGCAGAGTCTGTCCCCTTCCAGGCAGTTCACCAAAGCTCCTGAGGTACCCTGGGACTCAGCCTCCTATAATGCAATTTTAATGGCCTATGTAATTTGGCACACTAGACCTCTGGCCAAATTTCTTCTTAATCTGCTCTTGATTCTTTGAGGCCTCTCTTTTATGTGCAAGAGTTCTTTTCTCTCCCTCTCTCCAGTAAGTACTAAACTGTTAACTTGTGTTCCTCTGAACTCTAATAGTTTTTCCCATGTATGGTTATGTCATTCATCTGCATTATGTGTTAGCTTTCTATCACCATGACAAAATAACTGAGAAGAGCAATTTGAAGGAGGGAAGGTTTATTTTGGTTCACTCTTTTGGAGGTTTCAGGCCATATTATACTGGCTCCTTTACTTTTGCTGTGAGGCAAGACACCACATGTTAGCAGAAAGAGCATATGGAGCATACTCAGCTCTTGGAGGCCAGAAAGGCCTCAAGAAAGGGGCTTGGACACAAGCCCTTTAAAGTCGCACCCCCCCATCCCTGTGGCCTACTTCATCCTCCAGGCCACACTTCACAATAGCCCACTCAGCTATAAACTCATCACTGGACAGTTGATGAGGTCAGCACCTTTTGATCGAATCAGCTCTCTAGGCTCCTTCTGAGCATTGCCGCATTTGGGTCAAGCCCTCAACACTCAGGTCTTTCAGAGGATTTCTACCCATTCCACAATTTTGAGAACCAGGTTTGTAGCTGGGCTCTGAAAATATTCAAATGAATAATGTGTCAACCATCAACAGGTCTATAATCTATAATCTGTCCTTTAGTATTATTATTTATCTCTGTGTACATTTGACCTTTCTAACTAAACTGCGTCTTCAAATTGTGGATCTTGTCTTTTGTTCCTTTGGCCAGTGTTGCAAGTTTGGCTCCAGAGGTGGTAGGGACAGAGGCACAGCAATGGCTGGGTGTAAGGTTGGGGATTAACACTTACAAAAGGAAGGAGGAGTTACAGTCAGGCAGAGGGAGACCTTGAGACCAAGATGCAATCCCAGTAGAAGACATTTCCGGGACAGTGAGGGAGTTCCGAAGTTGAGGGATAAATGGTTTGGGAGAATTTTACATGTAAATGCAAACATTCATACTGGCTAGACATCTGGGGCAATGACACTTCCTGAAATAATCTAATTGGAAATAATCTCCTTTGAAACAATACGAAAAATAAAAATATTTTTAAAATGTAAAATCTGAAATAACATAATCTGGAAGTCCTCCTTCGTCACCGCTGAGTCCACTCAGCTTCAACAGAAGCAGTGTCAGGTGAACCTGTGTTCACCTCACTCAGTCTTCTACCTGGACCAGATGAGATCCTGGGGAGCAGCTGTAGCCATAGGCCTTGAATTAGTGAGCTTCCCTATCACTGAGGCAAAATATACAACATCTGTGCTTAAGGGAGGGGAGGTTTAGTTGAGCTCATGGTTTCAGGGTGTTGGGTACAATCTGCAAGCTTTAAAGCAGAAACCTCATGGTGAAAGGGCTTGATGGAGTAGAGTTTCTTCGTTCACAGGGTTCATGAAGCAAAGCAGGCGAGAGAGAAAACTAGTCATTGACAGTAATAGAGGGATTAGGTAGTGAAACCTGTTGGATACACCGAACTTGTGCTGGTGGATTGTCTACAGGTGATTTAACACACCAGGCACCACTGTGAAAGGGAAACAGGAGCCCTCCTGGGAGCCACCTTTTAGTCACCTTCTTCTAAAGAAGAATTACAGTTTGGAGACTTTGGTTAATTTTATATGTCAAATTGACTGGACTATGGGATGTCCAGATAGCTGAGAACACATTTCTGGGTGTGTCTATGAGGGAGTTTCTGGGAGAGATTAGTATTTGACTTGGTGATCTGAGTAAAGCAGATGATCTGCCCAAGTACGGATGGGTCTTATTCCACTCAGAGAGGCCCTGAGTAGAAGAAAAAATGGGGAAGCTTGAATTTGATATCTTAATCTAGGACATCCATCTTCTCCTGCTCTTGGGGAGAATTACTCCTAATTCTCAGATCTTTGGACTCAGAACATGACTTGCCCTACACCAACTTTCATTTCCTGAGCCTTCAGGTTTGGACTGGGTCTTACACAATCCATTCCCTGGTTCTCAGGCCTCTAGGTTTGGACTGGAACAACATCACCACTTGCCTTGGTTTCCTCCAGTTTGCAGAGAGTAGATGATGGGCTTTCTCAGCTTCTATTATCCCTCATAATGAGTCTCCTTCCCTGTATTTACATATATCCCATTAGTTTTGTTGCTCTGGAGAACACTGGGTAATATTTATGTCTTTGCTAGCTTAGGCTGGGATAACACAGTGCTACAAATGAGGTGACCTAAGCCACAAACATCTATTGCTGACAATTCTGGAGATTGGGACATCCAAGATCAAGGTGCTGGCAGGTTTGATTCTGGTGAGAGCTTTCACTTTCTAGCTTGTATATAGCAGCTTCTGTAAACCTCCCATGGCAGGGAGAGTGAGAGAACAGAAGAGACAATAAATAAACTCTGGGCTCTCCTTTTCTTATAAAGACACTAGTCCCACCATCGGGCTTGTACGGTGTGACTGTGTCTCCTCTGAAATCAGGTGTCCCAGTGGGAGGCTGTTAGTAGGTGGAGCCTCTAAGAGGTGGTTAGAACAGGCACACCCCTTCTTTGTGCATGCGGTTAGGTGGCTTTATAACAGGTCTTGGTGGAGGGAGTTCGCTCCTTTTGCTTTCTGCTTTTTGTCATGCAAGGACACGGTATCTCACCGCCTCAGCCTTATTCAAGACACCATCTTAGAAGTGGATACTGAGTACTTACCAGGACAATAAATTTACAGGCACTTAGATCTCAGACTTCCAGCTTCTAGAACTGTAAGAAAATACATTTCTGTTCTTAATAAATTACCCAGCCTCAGGTATTCTGTTAGAGCAGATACACTAAAACAGAGACTCACCCTCTTGACCTCATTTAAATCTAATCATCTTTTGAAGGTCCTACCTCCAAACACCGTTATGTTGGAGAGTGAGTGCTTCAATATCTGAATTTTAGGAGGCACAAAGATTCAGTTCATAACAACTTGAAACTCCTTGTAGCATTGTATCATCACTTACTGGAAGGAGTCAGGCAGCAGGCATGATGGTTTCTTCCATGTACTCTCTCTTTTAGAAAGAACCTCACACAGAATAATTAAAATTAATCCCTATCTTAAGAGACAATCTTAATTGCAGCAGAACACACTTTAAAATGGGCAAGTCTTATCCCTGGAATGTACATTTGGGATTAGGATCCATTTAGGGCATGTCATTCCTTTAGCTAAAGTGAAGGGAAAACAAATTTTATTTGATCTTCCATGAGATCTTTCCTCAGTATCTTTAACCTCTGCCATCAGATTCTTACCTTGACTGAAAAGCCATGTTAAGTACAGGCAAATTCTTTTCCTCTTTGCATAGAGATTAACAATCTCTGCCTGATGGGAGTGTTAAGTGACTTAGTGCCACTACCGGGGGTGTGACTTTTGAAAGGCTGCTGGTCTTTCTGGACTTCAGTCATACTCCTCCACAATTAGAGATGGCCTTCACTATTTGGTACAAAATTGACTTTACATAAGGAACTTATGTCCAAATTAAAGAATGATGAAGACTTTGTCTCATATAAGATTTTCTTATTTTTGGAGACAAGATATGTATTTAAATGGAAACTCTTTTATTCTTAGAATGAACAGAAATACTGCATACAGTCACATTCAGTTGAAGTGTGTGAATTTTTGCCTAGCACAAGTACATGATGACCTCCCCTTCTTGAGTTTCACATTATAAAGATAATGATTCTGAGGAAGTATTCAATAATTTCATAGATTTTCCCAAAGGCCTCTTGTGGATACTCAGATAATTTTTTCTGAAGTAGTTTATGTCCCCATCCTTTCCATTTTCTCTTATTCCATTAACTTTTATTTCTAGATGTTCTTCATTCGTTAACAGTTCTGCATGTGATTGAACAGTCCTTTCATGCTGATATGGTTGACATTTTGGATTCTTTTAATAAGAGTCTTAATTTTCTTTTGAAACTAATTGGCATGGTGTGAATGTTTATAATGATCAGGGAAGGACTGGCCAACAGAGATGTTGACCCGAAGGGAAAAGCTGAACGTCAATGGTGAAAGAAGCTAATTGTTAAGCAGTCAGTGAATGTTGTCTTATTAAAACAACTTTGGCTTCTATACATACTCTCATAGGTTGAACAGCTGGACAATGAAGAGTCTAATGGATATGCTGAATAGCACCTGCAATGCCTCCCATTTTCCCCGTTAGACTCTAAAGCATGTTTATGGCTACCCTTAAATTGAAAGAGCTAAGGTAAAGTGAGGGTTCTGTGGAGTATTAGTTCATTTTTTGTTGCCATAACAAAATGTCAGAGGCTGCGTACTTTATCGAAAGGAAAAGTTTATTGAGCTCAGAGTTTGGAAGGGTAACAGTCTATGTGGCAGTCCCATCTGCCTAGCTTTGGTGAGCCTACAGTGGTTAAAGCACAAGATGGCAAAGAAGCAGGAAGAGAAGCTGCCGTGTACAAAGGAGATCCCATGAAGAGACCAGAAGCTAGGAGGTGCAAAGGGAAGGCTTGTTTCTAAGCTGTTTTCACAGGCAGACACCAGGACGTTGGTTGCTAGACATTTGCTCATACTTTGGGTATAGTATCTTGAGGCACTTATGGTGGCAAATACCCTATAGCTCCTATTTCCTTCTTTGTAAATAATCCATCCAATACTTGGTTACCCATAGCCTTGATTTGTTTTATAGCTGCTTCAAGTATATAGTTCTTAGCTCTCCCATGAGGATTTTAGCACTCCAGGGCAGGAACTGTGTTTTCCACCCAGCTACCAAACTAGCTTTTCCAAGATATAGTGGTTCATCAAGTTATGAACTTAATTTGTTTTATGATTCTGGGCAAGAGGATTGCATTTGTGTTTGAGTTGGAAAGATGGCTGTGGTTTGTTATCCGATGTGGAGTTTGCAAACAGAGGCAAAACTTTGTCATTCAATGTGGAGTTTGCAAACAGAGGCAAAATTTTGTTGACTGCTTTTGCTTGGGAACCAAATAGTTTCAAACAGAAGCATTTGTGAACCAAGGTTTTACTATGTTTATGAATAATCTCGCCAAGGTAAAGGAAAGATGAGTAATTCTTTTCATATTTTAATTTTTTTTATAAGGTTCAAAATGTGTTCGATTGTGATATCAATTTGTAGTAAGACTAAATATGTGAATGCTTATGTGTTCCGGTAAATTCTACTGCCGTGGCATCCCTAGCTCTAGCCCTGTGTTGGCTATGCAGGAGGTACACAGTAGATGTGTTAGCTCTTCTTAGAATTTTACAGAGTCAAACAATTAATACACTCTTTCTTCCATTTTAAAATCTTTTGTTATTGGAAAGCATCCAGTGAAAACATTCCGTTGGAGGTGTTTGAGTCCCTCAACCCTAATTCACATTTCTTAAGGTATTTTAAAGTACTTAACTGTTCATTGGGAAGTGAAAAAATTACAAAGATATGCTCCTCCAACACTCTAAAACAGCTATGTAATCTAGAACAGCTCTGTGGATATGAATACAGAAGGCCTAAAGAAAATAAAATGTGTATATTTAATCCAGTGTGTAAATGATTCATGTTATATAGGAGTCAGAGATCAGAGAAATGTTTCAGAGAGATGAGTGATCCCTGAAATCAGAGGTCACTGTGAGGAGCAAGAATATTCCGAGGATGGAGGAGAGGGAAAGGCTGTGAGAGGGTGGGATCCACTCTTCACAGGCCTGAGGAGCATCTGTGAGGCTGTGGAAGGACAATCAGAGAACTCATTGGGAATTTGTGGAATTTCAGATATTAATTATGTAGACAGAAAGATTAGTACATTGTTCAGAGCAAAAGGATGGTATCCCATTATTTAATACAGCTTAGAAAAAAACATGGAGCTCCCTCCATCCATAGTAATTCAACCACGTCTTCAATGGCATAGTGACCCATGCTCATTTATTTGATGACATTAGCTGAGACCCCCCTTTGTGTCCTGGGCACTGTGGTTCTTTGCCCTAAACTCCTCTCATGTAAGGACGCGGTCTTGTTCTCATGGACGGGGATGGCTGGGTGGGATTTAAAGGGCAGAATCCACCCCTCCAGGAGCTTCAACATTGCTGAGAACACAACATTTACACATGTGGAATAGCTGTAAAATAAAATACTAGAGTAAACATTGGCTCTGCAGAGTCATCCAAGGCTGAAGCACTCTGAACAGTTTTCTGGATACGAGAGAGGCTGTCCCTTAAAACGTAGGCTAGCAGTACTGACGATCAAGGATTGTACTTGGCTTCAACACAGCAGCTCCCTGAGGACTCATTAAACTGTGTGTGTAGCTCAATTTCTTTTCTTCACCAGACTCATTTGTATTTTATTGTACCTGTCTTTTATGGCTCTTCTATCTCCTCCCTTGTAATTGGTTTTTCGATGTACTTTTTAATTTACTGATAATCTACAATTGGTTTGAGAACAAACAAGTTCATTTTATTAGGTTTAGATGTAAAATGTCCAAAAAGCTACCCTATGTCACTCTCTAGGCTTCTTTTAGGACAACGCTCACAGGGGTGAGTAGGTTTTTTGTAGCCCCTTCTTCCCTCCTTGTTCTCAAACTTATTTTCTCACCCCTGATTCTATTTTGGAGAGGTAAGAAATCAAGAGAACTGGGCACTAAATGGAGGAATGTAATTGTATTTGACATCTACTACCCTGAATGTCTTTGGGAACTAACATATTACTGATCTGAGTTTTGAAATTACGAGCAGACAGCAGATAAGCAATTGTAGCCTCTGTGACAGATGAGTAGCAGCAGTGTAGTACTCTCTTCTGGAAAGTAAGGAATCAGATTTCAATGGAAGTGCTTTAGATATTGTCCATCCTCTTTGTAAGAAGGGTGATTATGAAGCCAAGGAGGTGGAGGAATTTATTTACTTCAATTTCACATAGAATCAGCCTTTAAAATCAGGTCTTTTGATGCCTATGTCTAGTTCTTGACATACTGGTGATATGTATTTCTTGATTGAACCAAAGAAAGTTTGTCAGGTGAATTACACATTTACCTACAGAAAAAAATAAAGGAAGGAAGGAGAAAGCTACATCACCACACCAAAGCCGCCTCCTCTGCACTGAAGAGGCCGGAGGACTTGCGGACCTCCCCTGAGATGCCCACTACGAAACTCACTGACGCCTCCTCTGGTTGTGGCAGGCAGTGCATGTGACTATCCATGCCCCAATCATATTGTACCAATAACGTAGTTTCCTGGGCTAAAAAGGAAGCAAACAAGGGGATCTAGAAGGATAAGAGGATTATACAAGCCACTTTTGTTATTAAAGCATTCTCTGACTTGGGCCAAAAAAACTTTTCAGTCAGCTTTACTGAGGCCTATTTTACATTCAACAAAAGTCACCCATTTTATGAGTACTGTTTGGTAAATTTTGACATGGCACACAACTACCTCCACTCTCAAGAAACGCTACATTTCCATTAACCCCAAAGAGTGGCTCTGCAGAGCCAATCGCCTTCCTCTGTCCCAAGGCCACACAGTTGGTGACCTGTTTCTCACCACTAAAGTTTTACCTTTTTCAGAATTTTATAAAACATGGATTCCAGTTGTATAAATTCTTACATCTGTTTTCTCTCACTAATTAGTCAATATGGTGAATTATATGGATTGGTTTTGAATGTTGAAACGACATTGCCCTCTTCTGATAAACAGTGAGTGGTTGTGCTACATTATTTTCCTCATATTGATGGATTTGATTTGCTAATATTTCACTGAGGATCTTGTATCTGTGTTCAGGAGGGGTATTAGTCTGCAGTTTCCTTTTCTTGTGATGTTCCTGTTGGGTTTTGACAGAAGGGTGATGCTGTTCTCATAGCATTTTGAGTTAGCAAATATTTCCTCATCTATTTAGTGCAAGAGTTTGTAGAGACTGGGATTTACTATATTTGGGCTTTGAACGTTTTGTGGAATTCAGTGAAATCACCTGGTTTTTTCTTGGTAGGTGGTGTTTGTTTTTTGTTTCTTTGGACATATTTTCTCCGAGAAAAAATAAAAACCTTTTGGTAGCATTTGCCAACTTCCTGTGCTGGACGGTATCAATCTACCAAGATCCAAGAGCTCTCAGAATTGCTGAAAACTTGATTGGGACTCTCAGGCTTGGACAAGCCAGCAGCCCACTGCCAGGACTCCACATAATACAAATCTCCCACCTCAGCTAGCTGGTCAAAGCAAGAACTGTTCCTGGTTTTTTTCATAAACATGGGAAGTTGTTTCATCTCTTGCTTTCTGGTGGTACTTTCTACTATTTCACCCCACATCTGTGCCACCAAGAAGGCAGCAAAAGGCCCGAGGAGACATCTCTTCACTGCATAAAAAGACCGCATCTTTTTTATCTATTCTTAAGTTGATGGGCACTTGGGTTGTTTCCAAGATTTAGCTATGACACATTATGCTCCTATAAACATGGGTACATGTATATCACTGTGGCGTGATGTTTTTGATTCTTCTGGGAAGATACCCAGAAGGGGTAAGCTGGGTTGAATGGGATCTCTAGTCCTAGTTTTTTAAAGAATCTCCACACTGATTTCCATAGTGGTTGCACCAGACTGCACTCCCACCAACAGTGGAGAAGGGTTCTTTTTTCCTTGCAGCCCATCCAGCATTTGTTATTGGTTGATTTCTTGATGATAGCCATTCTTTCTGGGGTGAGATGGAATCTCAGTGTTGTTTGAATTTGAAACTCTCAAATGACCAATGATGTTGAACATTTTTTCATGTATTTATTCGCCATTTGTATTTCTTCATCTGAGAAACGTGTATTTATTTCAGATGCCTCCTTTTGGATTGGGTCTTTGAATTTAGGGATTCTGGTTTTTTAAATTCTCTATATGTTCTAGATAGAAATCCTTTGTCTGAGGGAAAACTGGCTAAAGTTTTTTTCTACTCTGGGTTCTCTTTTTACTCTGCTGGTCATTTCTTTTGTTGTGCAAAAGTCTTCAATAAAGATGAGATTCCAGGTATTGATTCTTTGTAGTATTTCCTGTGCAATTTGGGTTTTGCTCATGAAGTCTCTGCTTACATCTATGTCTTCAAGATTTCTACCTATTTTTTCTTCCAGTAGGTTTAATGTTTCTGTTTTAGTATTTAGATCTTGATCCATTTTGACTTTAGTGCATAGTGATAGACATGGGTCTATTTTTAGTCTTCATAGAGCCAGTTTTTCCAGCGCCATTTATAAAGAGGCTGTCTTTCTTCCAGTGAACATGTTTGGCTCCTCTCAAATATAAAGTGGCTGATAGCGTGTTTGGAGTTATGTGTACATCTTCTAATCTGTTTTACAGATCTTTAAGTTTTTTTTCCCAGTACCATGCTGATTTTATCACAGTAGCTTTGTAGTATAATTTCAAGGCAGGGATTTTGATGCCCCTGCCTTGCCTTTGTTGCCCAGAATTACTTTTGCTATTTTGGATCTCTTCTGTATTAAATTAAATTGAAAGGGAAGCAGGTAAAACCAGGGAAAATCATTACTAGAAGCAAGTAGTATCCTGATTCCAGAAGCAGAAAAGGACCTAACCAAAAAAGAAAATTGTAGGCCAATCGCCCTAATGAGCATAGACACAAAAATCCTCAATAAAATACTGGCAAACAATGTAGCAAATCATTAAGAAGATCATACACCATGACAGAGTGGAATTCATCCCGGGGATGCAGGAATGGCTCAACGTATGTACATCAATAAATGTAATGCACAGTATTAACAGAGCCAAAGAAAATAATCATCTCAATAAATGCACAAAAAGAATTTGACAAAGTCCCACAACTATTCATAATAAAAGATAAACCGCCCAGAAAATTGGAATAGATGGTCTTTATCTCAATAGATAAAAACTATCTGCAAAAAACCAAGAGCCAATATCATACAATACTAAATGGCCAAAACCTGAAAGTTTTCAATTTAAAATCAGGACTGAGACAAGGATGTTCATTATCACTACTCCTAATTAACATAGTTCTGGAAACATTAACCAATACTATTAGATAAGAGAAAGAAATAAAATGAATAGGATAGGAAAGGAAGAAGTGAAATTATTGTTAGTTGTGGATGACATGATACTCTACATAGAAGACCCCCAAAACTCCTCCAAAATCTTGTAGATTTAATAAGCAAATCCAGTACTGTAGCTGGATACAAAGTCAACACTCAAAAATCAATAACCTTCCTGTACAAAAACAACAAACTCACTGAAAGAGAAATTAGGAAAATTGCATCCTTCACAATAGCAAAGGAAGTAAAAGGTTTATTACTCAGATTATAAGTATTATAATTTTCAGTGTATAGATCTTTTACTTCAGAATCTTCAGTAAAAGATCTATACACTGAAAATCATAGTACTCTGAAATAGGAAATCAAAGAGTATATAAAAAAATGGAAAGATATTCCATGCTTATGGACAGGAAGAACCAACAAAGTGAAAATGGCCATACTCCAAAAATTGCTATGTAGATTTAATATAATTCCACTCAAAATACCATTAGCATAACTCACAGAACTAGGGAAAGCATTCCTAAAATAAATTACATTTAATAATAAATAAAAATTAATTTAGGTATACAATTGCCAAGAATTCTTAGCATACAATATCTGCTTAGAATTCCTATAATTTAATCAGAAACAAAAAGTCACTTACTGAGAATTTACTATAAGGCAGGAACTTCCCTAAGTGCCTTTCCTCTGTCTAATCAGGCAGCCATCATGCAAGATAGGTAAAGTTATTGTGTTTATTTTACCAATGAGGAGTCTGAAGTTCAGACAGATTGAATAAACTGGACATCTTGAATTATACCATATGGTAAATGAATTATCTGGGTTAGACTTTCTGAAACAATGCAAGTAAGATGCAGATATCCATTACCACCATTAGGGACACCTAAGTAGAAGCCTCTGCCTTCAGACTAGGACACTGATTAGCACCCTGAGACTTCTGTGAACCCGATGGAGCATACTTCACATCACCACGACAGAACCCAGAGAATGATGAGATGTCATCAGGCGGAAGCACAACATGTTAATCAAGGATTACCTGGTTGACCTGGAACCTGCCAGACTTTCATTTTTAAAAGCTGAGCCCATTTAATAGAGAAGCACCTCTCCCAATAGCCTATTATTCTGCAAATATGTATTCAGGGACATCTGAAGTCGCTGTATTTACCTAACCATCACTAATGGCTGCTTTGGATCTATGACAGCTGAACATGTAAATACGGCTCTTAGAGCTTTCTCAGGGCAGGACAGCAGCCCAACAGACCATAACCGCTGCTGTAGAGAACAGGATTTCCTGGAAGCACAGTCTGCTCAGTATCAGGCAGGTAATATTTCAAACTGTCTCCTCAGAGAAATTGTGTCCAAAATTACCAAGAAAGTCAGGGACCACTAAGATCTGAATATCAACAAATGGGAAAGCCAAACATGGATGTTTAATAACTGAGAACAGGGTCAGCATGATTCTTCACGGGTCATAAACAGATAATAGGCAAGAAGAAGAAAGTCAAAAAGAGATTGTGCAGCCAGAGCAAATAGGCAGCACAACCACGGCAACACTGGTGACTATCCGGTCAAGTAGGAATCACTGATCATATCCCAAAGGGACACAGATGCGACTCTGATGTATCAGAGCATGTTGAGAAATGATTAACTCACCTAAGCCTGCTCATTTTGGAGCGGGACAGAATATCCTGCACAGAACTGCCTCTTTGTCACTGTACCTTTGGCTGTTGGGTAGCAGTGGTTACAAGACCTTATTCAATTCATGTACTCGTTTCCTGTAGCCGTGAAACAGAGAATCACAGCGTGATTAAGCATATTAAGTCACAGTGTGACTTAAATAAAGCAACAGAGCTTTATTCTCTCATAGTGCTGGAGGCTGAGTCCCAAATCGAGGTGTCAGGAGGACCATCCTCCCTCAGATCTCTGCGGGGAAGCCTCCTTCCTCGCTCACCTCTTCCCAGCTTCTGCTGGTTGGCTGCAAAGCCCGGCAGTCCTCAGCTCCCTGCTGCATCCCTCAGACCTCTGTCTCCATCGTCACAGCCATCCATGCTGCCCTCTGTGTGTGCCTCCCGTGATGATCTCTTCCTCTAGCAGCACCCTTGTAAGGACACCAGCCCTGTTGCATTAGGAGCTATTTCATGGAGAATGACCTCATCTTAGCCAAAGATACCTCAAGGACCCTATTTCCAAATAAGGTCACCTCCTGTGGAACTGGGAGTTTGGTCTTCAACATATCTTCCTGGGAGGCACAGTCTGGCCCTCAGCTGCCCCCATCTCTCCAATAAGACCTTTCCAGACCACCCTTTGCTTTCCATCTGTGTGACTTGTGGGGTCCTGGTCACTCATCTGAGCCTCCATATGCCACCCTTTAAGATATATTAGCTGTCTGGATCTGTGTTTTGTGTCCAGTTTTCTGAATTTTATTGCAAATCCTTTCATAGGTAACGAATTTTTACTCAAACGTATGTTTCATGAGGCACTTAAAGCAGCACTTTGGAATCAATGGGACCTTCTACCCCACAGCTGGTTTACACTTAAGACAGGTTGTCCACAGATGTCATTATCCAACCCAATTCCTTTGGTACTCCTGCGTGGTAGGTCAGGTTGCTGACATCACCCTCACTTTACATGGAAGGGCATGGAGGTTTGCAGAGGGGAAGTGACCGGGGAGAATAAGGAGACCCACAGGTCGATTGGGCTAGTCCCAGCCTCCTTTTATGGAAACTTGTTTCCTTCATTTCCAACAACACGATTATTAATGATCCTAGGGGCCTTGTGGGGAGACAAAATGGACACCCCCCCCCCCCCGACCATCCAGGGAAAGAAAGGGAGAAGAGAGAGGAAAATGCGCTCAAGTTCCAAGTCCACTTTCCCCCTGATGCACTCAGGCTGGGAGGAGTCACAAAGCCCCCTGTTCTGTCCCTAGATCATCAGGTCTCTTTCCTCTGCATCAAACAATGAAAAGCAAAAGTATCCGGTGGAAACTTCTTTGACACCTTCCCTCTTGCCTTACAAGGGGCGGGGAGCGGGCGAGAGGGCACAGGGCTCAGCGGGGAGCAGGACCAGAGGTGCATCCCCTGCATCTCTGCGCAGGAGGCCCTGCACCAGCAGCTGACGGATGGAGCCGCCCTGCGCGCAGGCAGAGGAAGAGGCTTCTGGGTGCAAAGCCGGCTTCGAACACCTCTTCCGGTTCCCTTTCTCTTTTGAGACTCACAAAATAGCGCCGAGAAAGCCCTAGTTCACCTGAGTGAGGAAAGACAGGAGAGGTTCTCCCTGTGGGAAGGGGAGGGCGACGCAGAGCAAACGTCCCAGCTCCCTGCCGAGAATGTAATCACAGTGTACTGCAAATGTGTACAAAAAAGATGAG
This sequence comes from Dinomys branickii, assembly GCA_004027595.1. Classification (NCBI taxonomy): domain Eukaryota; kingdom Metazoa; phylum Chordata; class Mammalia; order Rodentia; family Dinomyidae; genus Dinomys; species Dinomys branickii. The sequence goes on from PVLD010009563.1 coordinate 35,413, forward strand.
ATAAGGAGGGAAGAGGCAGGCGCAGAACGGAGGAGAGAGAATGGCGCCGAGGAGAAAAGTAAGTAGCTTTGGGAAGTAGTGAGCTCACAGCTGCTGTGTGAGGCGGCGCTTGCTATTCCAAATGGATGTGTTTAAACCCGGCTTCTTGACCTTCAATTCTGGACTTGATACTTTTGTTTCCAGAATCCTCTCTCCAATGGGCTGGGTATCACTTAGCAGTCACTAGTGAGTCAGTGACTTAAGGGGAGTGCTATCAACATTACTGGGATAATTTAAACTGAAAGGCACTCCTTTAGAAATGGGTGCCTCCCCCTCACTCTCCAAGCAGCAGCAGCTTTGCAGGGGCCTTTGTGAAAGCAATCCTCCTACACAGTTCACCTAGTGATGAGCAGAGAGGCTTTTAGGTCTTGTGTTCCATAAAATAGTGCCTTTATGCAGTGCACGAGCTACCCAACTGTACAGGGCAGTCCTGATCCTGTAGGCAGCTACCTCCTAGACAGCCTTGTTTTGCCTGTCTTTCTCCTTCACGGCACAATCCATCATGCTGTTTTTTCTCTCATTCTTCCCTAGGAATTCCTGTTGTTTTCTGAGACTGCAAGAGTGACCTTTAGGAATATACCAATTTCTTCTCTGCAGAAAGAGTTTGTCCCTGGCCCCCCAGCCTCTACCACACCCTAAGGAAGCCCAAAGCCCTATGTAGCAGCTACACAGTTCCCCTCTCCAGCGGCGTCTGCTGGAGTCCTTGTCTTTGGAGTCTTCTACCTCACATCATGTATTAATCCAGGATCAGAACAATTAAGCTCCTGTACCTAGTCTCGGAGCGTGCTTGTTATGTGGCTTGCTCAATCTTTTGTTTCTCACCAAATATCACTCCTTTATAGAGAATCAGACCCAAGGGCAAAGAGCCAGGTGCTTGAAATTTCACTAAGCTTCATGTTTATCTTGGACGGCCGGGGTTCAGCACTGCGTCCCATTCTGAAAGGTTTTCTTAGCTATACTGCCCAGGCTGTCTTGTTCATTCCTGTCTATCAGTGGGGAGAAATCCAAAATATTTCTTTGTCTACCCAGTGTTGATAATTTAATTTTTCCTTTATAGTTGCTTAAGGTCAAGATTGGGAGAACAATGGACCTAGTTAGGACAAAGATCCACTACAGAGCTTTGAGGGCAGCTGGATTGGGCTGTCCTGGATGGGGTTAGTGTTGCCTGTTCCTGTATCTCCTAGAAAGAAACTCCGTCAAGGACGGAAAAGTTGGGCTTTCTCTAAGTAGCAGGTTAAAAAGAGCAACAAAGTAACATGAAGATTGCAGTGCTACTAATCTGCAAAGTTAGGGCCTATTAACTAAGGTTCTTGCTTTGAGTTCTCTGTTACATAAATACAATGAAGCAATAGAATTAATCTGTTTGGAAGAGTCCTTCCTGTTTTAAAATTGTAAGATTGTAATGTGGTGACTTTAACAATGTCTTTTCTTTTTGGTTAAACTAATTTATGGGAGTGAAAAAAAATTTCACATGTTAGAACAATGGAGCTAACTTATAACGGAATTTATTTAATTTAGGGGTATCATTGTAAAAGTTAATTACATTGCACTTTAATACAAATTCCAGAACTTTCTATTTCATTTGAAATCAAGAAAATAGGTAATGCTTTTCCATTCATTATTCATAATCACCCCAGTGAATTTGGGGCTTTTGTAAATTTAATTCCACTGTTTTTAGACCCCAAATTTAGATGTTGGATTCCCAGCAATACTAAAAGAAAGATACAGAAAAGGACACAAATGGTTTGTTTGAAGGAAGTAAAATACAAATGTTCAAGTTCACTTCCAATAAGAAAAATGCAAAGTAAAACTATTTGGAATTACCATCTTCACCTGTAAGACAGAGATCAGAAGTTTTGATAACATGACCTGAATTACCTACCACTAAAGGAATGTTAAAATAAATAATCATGCATCAGTACTCTAAAGAACGTATAGCCATACACAGCAAACAAAACCAAAAAGCAAAATAAAAGTGAGGGAACCTTCTGGTGCTGGTATGAAAAAGCTTTCAAAACAGGTTAAAAAAATAGGATAAAAGAAGTGAAGGACATGTCATTGTTTATTTGGTTGGTATGAACAGCTGCGTGGATTTCTTTTTCAGCTAAATACAGTTGTTTCCTCTGGGCCTCTTGCTGAGTGGGCACCAGTCCTCGGCCAGGTTTATGGTGTACTGATGAGGTGGCAGCAAATGAGGAAGGCTGCGCCCAGTGTGGCGGAGGTTTATGTATTCCCTTCTGGAGCGGAGAGCCTCCTTTGTCTTTTTCTGGGTCCTGCAGTCGAGGTACAGCCTGGAGCCCCTGGAACTGCTCAGCCCCTTAGTCTCTTCCCACTTTCACCAAGAAGCCCCAGTATCCACTTGTCCATCTGTGTACGGCAGAACCCAGCTGCATCTGTTCATAAACAGGTGGAAGTGGGGCTGGACACGAGAAGAGGTGAACTGTGTGGCTTTTCCAGAAAGCTCGAGCTTGATTTGCTCATTGAAAGGGAGCAAGAATTTTGCAAGAAAAATAGTCATGGTGGAAGCATGGGAAATACTTTGGAAGGCAACTGTGAGCTGAATTCCAGAATTTTCAGCATCAGTTGAAATCTAGAAAATAGTTAATCCTCTTCCACTCCACACCTCAGTAATCACACAGTCCCCAGTGGCTCGTGATTTCTCTTTGTCCCCAGCCCTGAGCTCCCTGATCCTCTCTTGGAAAGCACTGCCCTTGCTTCCCGTGCTTAGTTCTGTGACTTTCTCCTAACCTGCAGGCTGCCTTTTTGTTTTGTCATTTCTTTGGTTATGCAGAAGCTTCTTAGTCTGAAGTAGTCCCACTTATTTCTTTTAAATGTGGAGATTTTGGAAGGATAAGATCATGTTGGCGTGAAAGCCTCTCCTCTGGCAGGAAATTTAAACTCGGATCAGCTAAATCATTGCTGCTCCACTTTAAGTATACACATAATAGTTAAAACTATCATCAAGTCTGGGGCAGGGCCTAAAAGTCTGCATTCCTAACAAGGTCCAGATCATATCAGTGCTGCAAGCGGAGGGACACACTTTCAGTAGCCAAGGCCTACATAGGGTAATACATTACTTAAGGTTAATGTGTGAGCCATCTAGAGGCAATGAAGTGGGCAAATTAGGACCCTCAGCCCATGATCTTTCTCACATGGAGTGAGAGTTGAGTGTCACCTGCCCCTCAAACACACCCTCTGCGAAGTAGGTATGCAGGCATGACGGGTAGAGAGGGTGGGGGAGAAAGAGAGACAGCTGCTTTCGCAGAGACAGGCACAGCAGATGAGGACTCTCCAGGAAGCAGTTTGCAACTTTTGTGGCACCAGGGATTGGTTTCCTGGAGGACATTTCTCCTGATGAGGAGTGGGGTGTGGTGTGGTACAGTGGCTTCAGGATGCTTCATGTGCATGACATTTGTGATATACTTCATTTTTATTGTTACATTGTGCACTTTAGTTTTACAAGATTATCATAAAGAGCATGCAACCTAGACCCCTTGTGCACCTAGTTCACAGTAGGATTTGGGCTCCTAGGAGGAGGATCTAACATCGCTCCTGATCTGACGGGAGACAGAGCTCACGTAGTGATGAGTAGGGCTGTCAATGCAGAGGAAGCTTTTCTTGCTGGGCCTGCTGCTCACCTTCTGCTGGGTGGCCCAGTTCCTATGAGGCCAGGGTCTGGGACCCATCCATGGCCCAGGAACTGGTGACTCCTGTAGTCTAGGAGAAAGATTTGGTTAAAAAGACAAGAAAGATTTGGGAACAACAGGATAGGAAGAGGTGCATACAGAATTACAAAGCATTAAATCCTGGATTCAGTGCTCAACCAGCTTTTTCTAGACCAGAAAACGATCCCTCTAATTCTACAAGTTATCTTAAGACTGTGAATTCCTTGCTCCAAATAGGAGGGTAAAAATAGATTTCAATTTATTTTTTTTAAAGTTGTTGCTTTAAAATTAAGAATGTAGTATCTTATGGATGCAAACATTATGTGAATCTGTTGACTAGTTGTCACAAATATATACTTTAAATTCCAACTAAAAATGTGTGTTTAATAGAACTTGCCAAAGGAGCCTCGTAAAGTAGATACCAGGAGGGGCCTGCTATCAAATTGTGATCTGCACCCATGAAATGAAGTCAGGATACTATGAAAATGGAAAAATGAAAATGAAAACATGCTCTTGGGACTTAAAAATGGTTTCAGAAATTAAAACATCCACAAAACAGTATGGAAGAAAGAATGAGAGATCAAATAGGAATATTCAACATCAAATGAATAGAAATTTCAGGAAATAAATAGAAAATAGAGGGGAAAACATCGTCAAATTATCAAGAGAAGCAGATTTCCCAGTACACAAAGGAGGCAAGAGGCTTCAAAATGCAAAAACCTGCCCAGAGCTGAGCTGGAAGGATACCCAGATAAACGTTAAGAAATTTCAGGACACAAAGGATAAAGAAAAGATTGTGGAAAGTTGCTTATGAGGAAACATATGAGTGAAATGTCAGACTGGTATTGGATTTCTTATCTGCTGTCTCTTGGCAGCAAAACTAGATTCTAGCGGACAATGGGCCAAGCGCTGCAGACTGCCGTTTGCTCTTACGATTAGAATTTGCTCCCAAGACAGTGTGCCCAGCCATTGCACCAGGAAACCTAGAGCAAATTAAGAACATTTCCACACCCAAGAGGACCATCTGGGGTCATTTCCATTTAGAAGACAAAGTGGCCCCAAGCAATAGTGGCTCTTACCCAGGAATCCAACCAAGAGGTTCTAACTTATGCAGCAGTTCTAGAGTTACATGAGCTGAATTAGAACCACCTCTAGTGAACTTGAAGAAAGTCTTCAGGGAGGATGGAACCCAAGCCACACAGCAGAGTAGGGTTTGGCACACTTTTCCTGGCAAGGGCCAGGTCTCAGTGTTCTAAGCAGGTGAGACAGGTGAGTGCTTTGGGTGCAAAATGTATAGAGGCACCAAAAAGTTCATTCATCAAGGTACATAATATTTTAATACAATTTTTGAAATTCTAAGTTAATGCAAAAAACCTCGCATAAACAAAATGTCAAAATTTTAAATAAAGACAGAATCGGATCTTGAGTTTGTGCGACCCACCTTAATCTAATCCCAATCTTGATTTCAATGAAACAGGTGTGTCCATTCCACAAGTCCAGGCCACACACAGCTCTGGATAGCCAGTAATGTGGCCCCCCACAGGATCATAAACTGTTAACATTATTACATGATAGCAGTGTTTTTCCTGACCCAACTGTGCAGTGCTGGGGAGTGGACTGAATAGGAGATAATGGAATGCTGTGCAAAACAGGGTGCAATACAGTGCTCACCCCACGTCTGGGCCAAACACACAGTCAGTTCAATGAAAGCTCAGCTGCCTGTGCAACCTGGCAAGGAAAACATGGCAGTTATACGTTGCAACCTAACTCCACACGTGTGTGTGGTTGTAGCAGCTATGGTAAGAGAAAGACAAAAATGTATCAAATATCTTTTTTTTCCTCTTAATATGACAGAGATCTCCCTTCCCAGAGGAAAATATCCCTCACTGCACAGTCACACCCTATTCACGTCATCACTTTTCAGCAGTGTGTACATTTGTGAACAGCTATTTTCAAGGATGAATACACAGAGAGTAAAATTAGATCAGAAATTTCTGAGGAGCACTTTGAGAACTTACTGAGAATTACAACCACTTCCACTGAACCAGACACAGATGCACTAGTTTCGCAAAAACAAGGTCAAATATCCCACTAGTTATAATTCTATGTCACACTCTTTTAAAAATGTTATAATGAAAGTAGTAAAAAAAGAGGAAGCTTTGTTACTTACATACATTAACTATGTTAAATATTTTATGTGTGGCCCAAGAGAACTCCTCTTCAATCACTGCAACTCAGTGAAGCCAAAAGTTTGGGCACAAACGCAATAAAACTTTACAAAAAGCAGGTGGTTTGTTTGTGGGACAATGTTGACTGATTTGATTTTTTATATATTGGCTTCAAACACAGTTTTGGTTACGAAGAGTTATGAGCACACTCTTCAATATTGTCCCTCAGTTTGGTGCCTCAAATGCTGGACTCGTTCTCGTCTTCCTTCTACAATCTTGTAAAAATACAACCGCCATCACTTACTCCCAGGATCTGCAAAAGGTTTCAAGCATTGGGCTGGAGCTGGCCTGTGGTTTGACCCCTGGGTAAAAAGAAGCTGAAAAATTCCAGAGACAAGGTGAGGAGGGTGTGTTTTCTCTCTCAACAAAGAAATAGAAAGGAATTTCAAAACTCTAGGAAAACAAAACAAAAACAGAGAAAACTATCCAAGGTAGCGCTGGTCCACATGGGAAACTCACTAACTGTGGCATAATTTTGAATCATATATGAGTGAAAGAGCCTCCGTATTTATAGAATGGAGGTGTTTTCAATTGGAACTTTGCATGGCTATTACATCTATTTACCAGATACTTATGAAGCTAAAAATACCGCTGGATTTCTGCTACCTAACCAAAGAGTGATACATGAGGTACAAAAAGTAGCGTCTTTCTAGCAAAATTAGAGTTCAGCACAGGTAGAGAAAAAGGTATACCTTACAAAGAAATGGCAGTGAGGCTGACAGTAGACTTTTCAACCAGAGAAGTCAAAGACAATTGAATAATAGATCACAGTGTCAGAGGAAATAACTGAACATAGAATTCTATTTTCAGTTAAGCACCATGTTTTTTTTTTAATAGGGGAGCCTGAAAGTACAAATAATTTAAAGATCAAAATAAAAGAGAGATGGTAAGAAACAGGGAAGTCGATTCTGTAGAGATGGGAAGGAGGGGGAGGCTATAGGGAGTAAAAACGATCAAAATGCAATACGTACATGTACCAGTTCCCCAAGGTGAACATAATTACTATGTATCACATATACTAATAAAAGGTTTAGAAAGTTCAAAGGAGTCAGAAAAACAAAGCACGAGGATATTTCCCCCTCATAAAACACTCTGAAGGAATGAAGGAATACCAGGGAGAGTTAAGTTTAATTGAGCAAATTGTTTTTTAAAGAAGAAATTGTGAAAACCAGTAAGCTGCATAGGTCTTGACCTCATTAGAATAATTTGGGGACTATAAAAAAAAATCCAAAACTAAAATAGTAGACAACAGTATGTAAGATGGGGTGGTGGGTCAGTCAGCTTTTCCTTTGCTGGAACACAGTACCTCACATCCACGATTTATGAGAGAGAGGTTTAATTGAGCTCGTTGTTTCTGTGATTTCAGTCCATGGTCAACTGGCTCCAAGGCCGGAGTGTCATGGTGGAAGTGTGTGGCTGAGCAAAGCTGCTTAGTTCATGTGTGCTGGGAATCAGAGCAGGAGGACAGCACCATAAAGGAAGAGGTCAGGGACCCTCTGTGTCTCTATGAGCCATCTATACACACTCAGAAGCGTGCTGTACTAGTCCCCTAGGTGACTCTCAAGCCAACTGAGTTGACGAGCTTAGCTGTCACAAGTGCCACTGTGAAGAATGAAAGCACTCTTCATTCCATAGTCTCCTAACATACTATAAAGTTGGCCCGAGTCTCTGGCAAGTCCACCCCGTTGACCTTGACCAGCCAGAGGGCGGAAGGCCCCCTTCATTCATCAACTTAAAAATTATTCTCAACCTCACCATAATCTGGACAAAGAAAATTTAAATGATAGTGATATCTATTATATTCCTACAAGACAGGGAAACGTTGAATGTCTGATGACACCAAGTGCTAAGGAGGTGGTGTGGATAAAGAATGTTTGTCCCTTGCTGTTGGGTAGATAAATTGAAAGAACCACCTTGGGAAACAGTTTGACACAGGCTAGAAAAACTAATTAGGGGAATGCACGTATATCATGGGCATCTACGAGGTGATTTAAAGTCATTAAAGTAAATCTCATCTCTCTTCAGCTGTATCTTAAAAATACAAATATTGGAGAAAAGGCAATAAAGGGATACAAACAGGGTGATTCCCCCAGACTCTTGCCTGGGGCTCGAGGTCCGGGATGACTCACTCATGTGGTGGTTGGTGGTGGCTATAAGCTGGTGAGCTTGGAGAGTCCCACTGGGATGACTGAATTGGCATCTGCACATGACAGGCTCAGGGTGGCTTTCCAAGGGGTGGGGGTGGAACCCAGAAACCCCTGAGGCTAAGGTTTAAGGTCACCTAGTGTCACATCTGCTGCCTTCTATTGGCCAAAGCAAATCACAGGGCTCTTCCAGGTTCAAGAGTTGGAGAATAGTCTTTGCAGCTTGGGGGCATGAGCAGCCAAGTCACACTATTGGAGAAGGGACACAGAGAGGAGAAACCAGTGTGGGAAGTTTCTGTAATCTCCCTCTATGTACAAAACTGAACTCTCAGTCTCCCCATGACAATTTGCTCTGTCCCAGTCTTCCCTGCCTAAACGGATGCGATTTTGTGCTTCCTGATGGCTCAAGTGGGAAACCTTGGATTCGCCCTGGGCTTTTCTCTTTTCTCTCACATCCCATGCCCTATCCACGATGAGGTAACGTGGGCACAGTCTTAAAAATCTATGCAGCATTTTACCACTTCTCACACTCTCAGCCCAAATGGCATGAGCCACCATAAACCTTCGCCCATTGTTCATGCCTCGCTCTGAAGCAGTTCCGGAAGCCCTCTTTTGCGAGTGTCTTTATAAGGTGTGAGAAAAAGCACAATGAATGCTGCTACTGTGAGCCACCCAGTGGGAAGGGAGGCTCTTAAGAAATAGTCGGGTGTGTCCTCATCCATCTTCTTCGCCAAAGCTGGCACTGTGCAAGATCACATCTTCTTCACAGCTCTTCTCCAAAGTCCAAGTGCACCCAGAAGGTCAACATTTTGAGTCAGTTCAGGACATCAACACAGCCACAACACTTTAATTAAAGACATTTATGAAAGAGGACTTCTACAACAGCTTCGGAAACTGGCAAGAACAATTGGCTTGTTAGAAGTAAGGGGGAGTATTTTGAGGTGAATCAATATCAATGTGTGCTTTCACTGTAATCAATCTTTAAACATTTATGCATTCACCAGGTCTTTCAATCATACCATGTAGGTTTATTTATTGTGGATGTCTCATATACGTACAAGTACATTTGTGTATCATCACATAAAATTATAAACATTAATTTCATTATCTTTTATTTTTTCCATTTTATTGTGGTTAGAACACTTAATAGGACACTTACACTCTTAGGGTTTTAAGTGTAAAATATTGTTAACTATGCTCTTCAGTAGGTCTTGGAACTTGTTTGTCTTGCATTGCTGAAATTTTATGCCCATTTCCCCCTCTCTCTGCCCCTGGAAACCACTCAGTTATTCTCCTCTTAATTTGCTGTTTAGTAATATGTCCCTAAAGTTCAATTTTTCTGTGCCATGTAACTATAATTCACTTGCTGCTCAATAAAGTATTCTGTAAGGAAATAGCCCAAGGCTTTAGAGAGAGTAACGGCGTGGAGGGAGACCCCACCCTACTTCATTACTTTCACTGCGGTTATGCTGCCATTCTTTCAGACGAGTCCTCAGCCGTGGTGGGTGTCTCCAGGGCGCAATCCAGGAATGACACCGCTGGGTCCCGTGGCTTGAACATGTTCAGCTTTGCTAATAGTGCCAAACTGTTTTCTCAACTGCATGCATGATTCTTGAAATTAGGTAAAACTCACTGAATTGTTGTGTTTGCCAAATTGTTTTCTGGGGTAGCTGGACCAGTGTACACATCTCTCAATACTCTCATCCTTCCTGTCTCTATAGAAACCCAATATGGAAAGACTTTTAGACTTTTGCCGGGATCATAAGTGAGAAATCTTTCTCACTGCAGCTGAACTTTTTATTCCTTATGATTACTGAAATTGATCATATTTTCTCTTATGTTTAAAATTGGCAGAAAATAAAAAAAATAGAAAAATAAAACCAGCAATTCTGCTTTTCTTTACCACAAAGGGACTGTTTATATATTTTGCCCATTTCTCTTTTGGTGTAGCTTTTTTTTTTAACTTGCAGGAAATCTTTAAAAATTAATATATGTGCTGAGACTATCTTTTCTTAGTTTGTAATTTAACTTTTCACTTTGAGTGGTGTTTTTCAATTAATGGAAGCCCTTAATTTCAATGGTGTTTTCTAATTTGTAGTTTTTCCTCCATAGGCCCTTTCTCCTACTCCAGGGTAATAAATATAGTATCTGATATGGACCTTTGCAAAGGCCTTTGCCCTTTGCAGCTAAGTCTTTAATCTACATGGGATTGATTTTTGCGAACTGTGTGGGACAGGGGTCCATATGGATACACAATCTTCAGTTTTTCTGTGTGGATGCCCAGTCTTCTCAGTGCCATCCTTCCCCACTGATGTTCAGGGTTCTGCCATTAAACCACTTCCCATCATTCTGTTCCCTTAGCCAGTGTGTGCATCCACTGCCTTAAATATTAGAGCGGTATATTAGTTCTGATAACTGGAGGGAAGTCCTTCTACTTTATTCTTCAAGAGTCTGTTGTTGGTCCTTTCCTCCCCCACTGGCATTTTTAGATTATATGGTTGTAGGTGAAGGTGGGTGACACTTTTGTGCTCACAGTCTTTTTTCTCCACTGCTGTGGCACAGCTCCTGGTTGGTACAGGGCTTTAGTGTCTTTCAATAACAATTTTGTATTTTCTGCACCAGTGGGTGCACACCTTTTTGTAGATTTATTCTTTGGTACATCTTTATGTTTTTAGGTGATTGTAAACATTTTTGCTTTTAAATTTGTGTGTTGTATCTTTGTTGCTGATACATAGCACTAGAGTTTTTTAGAGTTATGATTCATTCAATTTTGAGACTATGATTTCTTAAAAAGACTTTACTTTTTAGGGCAGTTTTAGGTTCACAGCAAAATTTATCAGAGGATTTAGAGTTTTCTATACCCAACTACTCCCAAGAACGAACAGTCCCCAACCCCATGAACAAGATCCCTTCAGGGACTGGCACATTTGCTACAATCAAGGAATCTACATCCGCACTCTATCATCAGCCAGTGGTCAGAGTTCACATGAGGGTTCGCTCTGGTGGTGGACAGGCTGTGGGTTCGTGCAAATGTAAGGTGCTGTGTATTCACCACGATAGATCATGCAGAACAGGTTCACTGTCCCGCAACTCCTTCCGACTCCACCTTTTCACCCGTCCCTCCCCCCCCCTGCCTCCTGGCAACAGCTGGTCTTCTTACTGTCTTCATCGTTTTGCCTTGTCCAGAATGTCATGTCGTTAGAACCATATGACATGTAGCTTCTTCAGATTGGCTTCTTTCCCTTGGTATTGTGCATTAGAGATTTCTCCATGTCTCTTTGTGGCTCGATTGCTCATTTCTTATTAGCACTGGGTAATGTTCCGTTGTCTGAATGTTCCACAGTTTATTTGTTAACTTACTGAAGGACGTCTTGGATATTTCTGTTTCACCAGTTGCGACTATATCTGCTGTAAACACCCGTGTACAGTTTTTTGTGTGTGTGGATGATGTGTTTGATTTTTCAACGTTGACCTGCTGTCTATCCAATGACATTGCTGACTTCACAATAACTCTAATGATCTATCTGTAGATTGTTTCCTATATACGTAGTACATGACCTATGGGTAACAATTCCCTCTCTCTCCCTCCTCCTCCCCTCGTTCCCTCCTTTCTCCTCCTTCCTCTTCTTTCTGCCCGCCTCCTCTCTTTACCCTCTTTTCCTCCTTTTCCTTTGTAAAAAGGATTGAACGTAGGGCCTTTACACTGAGTTACGTCCATAGCCTTTTATTTCTTATTTTGAGACAGAATCTTGCTGAGCTACTAAATTGCCTAGGCTGGGCTCAAACTCATGATCCTCCTGCCTCAGTCTCCCAACGTGCTGGAATTGTGCCATCATGCCTGGCTAGCAATTTCTTCTTTACTTCTAGTTCTCATACATCTTTTCTTTTTGTACTTAACTGTGCTGTATATGATGCCCAAAATAATGTTGAACCAAAGGGCTAATAGAGGTTAATAGTGAGCACACGTGTTAATTCTCTCAGGGGAAAAATTTCAAAGTTTCGTATTTAAATCTGATGTTTGTTCCCGAAGTTTTTCAAGATACATTTTCCTTGGGGAAAGATGTTTTTGAGATAGGGTCTCACCGTGTAGTGCAGGCTGGCCTTGAATTCACAGCAAGCCTCCTGCCTCAATATTCTGAGTGCTGGGATTACAAGTGTGCACCACCAAACCCAACTGGCGAAGGACATTTCTTTATACAGTATAAGTAGTTTGCTGAGCTTTACTTATGGATACATGTTTAATTTTATCATCTCTCTGTATATATTGGAATGATGAAACTTTTCTCACTCCTTTAACTTTGTTGAGATGTGAATTACATTACTTTTCTTGTGTTAAAAATTATGCATTCTTAGGATGAGCCAAATTTAGCTATAATGCATTATTTTCTTTTCTCACATGTGGAATTGATCTAATTTTATAGGATTTTCCCACAAACATGTTTTTGAATAAGATTTGCCTGAGGTTTTCCCTTCCTCTTTGCCAAGTTTTGGCATCTTGATTATGCTAAACTCCTAGTATGATTTGAGGAGTACCCTCTGTTTTTCTGTACCCTAGGTAATTTGGGGCTAAAGCTGAGTTCTTTTTGAGTGTATGAGATGACCATACAGGTCTGATGTTCATGTTTTTGCTTTTGCTTTGTCCTGTTTTATGTGTATATAAAAACTTTTAGTTACTGATTTTGCTTTGAACAGTTACAGAACATTCAGGATTGCTCTTTCTTTTTGACAGTTGTGATGTTATAATTTTATAACATAAATTATAATTTATGCTATAATGCATTATGTAATTTAAAGCTTTAAACTTACTGACATAACCTTCATCATAATATTCCCTTAATACCTTCTTAATCTCTGCAGTTTCTACAGTTACCATTTGCCTTTTCCTACGTAATATTGTGATGGTTTTCTGTTTTGCTTTTTTCTTCTTGCTTTTTCAATGATAAATATTACCAGATGTTTGTCAGTTTGTTAGTTTTTTTTAAAGACCCTTTGTATTTATTTATTTTTTATTGTATTTATTCATTTTTTTCATTATTATATTTTCTATTTCTTTCAGGTACATTTTATTTTTCCTATTTATAGTCTAGAGCTGGACTCATAGATCATTGATTTTCAATGCTTTTTCTTTCTCAATATTTACTTAGTTGTACGTGCAATTTTATTTTTTTGGTAGTGGGGATGCAAAGCTAGGGAAGCACTCCACTGCTGAGATACAGCCCCAGCCCCAGTACTCATAAGTTTTGATCTGTCCTATTTCATTGCTGTTGTCTTGCTCTCAGAGGAAACATGTGCTCATGCAGTAAAGACCTAAACACCCAAGGTCACTGAATTTAGACATAGGAACTAAAAGGCCACATATTAAGATCAGATGAGTTCTTGAGGATGAGACCCTGATTTATTGTGTTAGTGCCATTATACGAGGTACCACACTGTCTGCCCCGTCTGCTTCTCCCTCCTCCTCTCTTGCTTTCTGCCCCGTGAGGATACAGGGAGAAGGTGACTCTCTCTAACCCAGGAAGAGAGCCCTCACCAGAAACCAAACACTGGCAGTTTTTATGATCTTCTGTCTTTGGCATTCTGCTGTTTTCTCATATTGCAACTAATAGTAGGCTTCTTTCTATTTTTCCTATTTTTTTTTCTTTCTGGATCCTTTGAACTAGGTTCTTTTGATAACTTCTGAAATGTCCTCAGGCTTTATTCCTTCAGATATTCTCTCTCTTTCCTAATGTAGCTCTCCTGGCCTCTTGAAACTCTGGTTACGCGTGGGTCAAGTCTTCATGCTTTGTACTCTGTGTGATCCCCGCTGATCTCTCTTTTGTATTTTTCATCCCTTTATCTCCTTGTGCTGCATTTGGGTAATTTTTACAGTATAAGTTCAACAAATTTCAACTACTTTTAATATACAATAACATTATTTATTAAACTTTAGTTTTTATCTTATGGAAAAAGTAGAACAATATTTCATAATAATAATAGGAAAATAACTGTAGTTAATACATTGCATATTGTTATCTTTAAAGTAGTTGCTCAGAGTTCAAGTTACGGGCATAAAAATTTCTCCAGGTTGTGGTAGCACAAACCGTCCTTCAGTGCTATCTTCCAAACTAGGTGGTAAATTAGTCAAAGTCAGGGACCAGCTTTTTGCCAGTAGTATCTCAAAACACTGTTTTCACTGGGTCAATCCTCTGCTCAGTATTTTTCAGTGGTCATAAATTGAGATGATGAAATTTTATGCTGACACGAGGTGATGGATGATTCAATTTCTGTGTAGTATTTTTTCCTAATGCAAAACTTGAAATTGATTTGATGGGCTTGATAACTTGAAACTGTGCATTCAAGGATTTCCTAATTTAAAAGTTCCTGCTTTCCCTTCATTAGTGATCATCCTTGCCTCAGCTCCTACATGTTTGTGGGTGGAGCTTGCTTTATTTCCTTTGGCCTAAGTCAGAAGACTTTGTGTTGAGTTAACTACTTGGTAATTATATAAAGCCATTGTCAACTTAAGTTTATCATATCCTTTCCCAAGGGACTGTTTTGTTTAAGGGATTATGAAGGAAAAAGTGGGCCTACACGGCTGAAATCCACTGCCCCCCACTGCACTGGGTCACCACATGCAGTGTGGGCAAAAGGGGGGAAAGCCCCATTGGAGAGCTGAGGAAAGACGGTTCCCACTTCCCAGTGGCTGCGCTTGGCTGGGTTCTCATCTTGCAGACCACTGGTTGTACTATGTGGTGTTATTCCGAGCTCTGTTCTTCAGCAGAGCCGATCTGGGATTGGACAGAGGGAGGTGACTGGTTCCAAAGTGCACAGGGCTGGCTGGGAAAGGGAATGAGTTTGCTCAGGCTGCGGGGAGGAGAGAAGATAAACAGAGGGGATCGCGATGAGCTTGATATGGCAGGTCCAACCCTCTGGCTGGGCGTGTGTTCTTAGCAGAGTGACCTTGCTGGCACGGGCTGGGGGACAGGTAGGTGCTTGCCAGGTGCTGGAGGGCTCTGTCATTGCAGCGTCCTGACTTCTCTGGTTTGGCAACCTCCCACTGAGTTCCATCTGACAGACACCTGGCTGGCCTCCTTCGTGTCCCTGGTGGTCACCGGGCTTCCAGCTAATCTGTTTTGCAGAATATCCCACTAAAGAGTGTGAACTGGGAGTCAAAGAGTCTGGTTTCCAACCTTGGCTGAACCATTTGCTTAGCAGTTGAATGCTTTAGGGAAATTATTAAAACTCAGACCCAGTTTCTCCATAAGCATGAGTCACAATGGTGCTAGGGTATTCTGTCTACCAGCCAGTGTTGTCATGACCGTGGACTCAAGTGGTTCTCCCACAGTGTTAAATACAATGCTTAGAACACAGACTGTGCCTTGTAAACATGAGTGGAGGTTATTCTACTTTGTTCCCCAGCAGCCTCATCCTATGCCTTAGGGCACTGCATGTCAAAACCTTACCTTTCACTCCAGCTTTCCTCCGAGAGTGAGACTCCCTTACCTTCCCACTGTCACCTACAGCATCCCCATGCCACCTCCACTCAAGCTTCTAAGTCTCCTGGCTTCTGAGTCAGGAGAAACCCTGTTGCTACTTTTAAGGCTAGGATCTCAGACTTGTTGCTCCCATCCAATGAATAATTAAATTCTGTAGATTTTTACTGGCAGCTCTGCTTTCCATTTTTTTCTGCTCCCAGCTCTGTCTTACCCTCTCATGCCTATGATGAGACAGTAACAGCGGCCTCCATGTAGACTTTCTTTTGCTTTCAGTGCCCATGTAACCCTGTTCTAAGACTTACCTACTTGCTCCAACTTCGGGACATTTGTGTTTCTTTGAAACCTCTGTAGTATTTGTGTTCTATCTTCCTAATTCGAGCATCTCTCATATTGCACCTTATCTAAAAGAATCTGTGATGCTGGGAATTGGACTAGGGCCTTGAGCAAGCTAGGCAGACAGTGTAGTACTGAGCGGTATTCTCAACCCTTTCAGTTATTTTTTTTTTAAATTTAGAGACAGGATCTCACTAAATTGCCTAGGCTGGCCTTGAACTTGTGACCCTCCTGCCTCAGCCTCTTGAATAGCTAGAATTACAGGTATGTGCCCCTGTGCTTGGGCTAAAAGCATCTTTTTTAAGTATAGTTTTTTGTTTCTAACCAATCTGTAAATAGGAAATGAGTCCGGTGCTTGGCTTAGTCCCTCCCACCCCTGGTGCCCACATCTGTGAGCATGTGCAGGTTGCCCATTAAATGTGTATTGGTAGGTCAGGTATAAATCCCATAGGATTTGTTGCCTTTTGGGGAACTGTATGATGGACCTATGTTCTGGATTTAGAGAATGAACAGAGCACAAAGGTTTGCTTGCAGATGTGAGAAATGAGTTAATTTCTTTTGTAGTCAAGCATTATGATTGACTCAGAATTTTCTGTATTTTGAAACACTGGTTTTCCATATTAAAAGGATTAATCTTACCACTTAGCCTTTAGCAGCAGCCATAATGATCAGAAACATGGCACACACGTACATTCCATCCCTGAAGACACAGGCCACATGTGATGGACAGCACAGGGTGGAACAGTACCATGGAGATAATCAAACACTGGTCTTTTCACTTCAAGGTCAATCACATGTTTTTTCATTCTTGTGAAAGGTGACTTAGAGCAAGTTACTTGGCCTCTCTGTGTATAAAATTTAAATTAAAATGCTTATTTCAAACTAAACCAGACAGCATACTGGATGCCTGGCACATCACAGCCATAAGCCAGTGCTGGCTGAATCCAGCTTGAACAGTGGCATTCAGGGAGGCCCGCAGTTCATCTCTCTGGCCTTACTGGAGTGACTTCCAAGACACCAGGAGCACTCCTCCTTTCTGTCCTTTGCTCATGCCTGACAGCTCACTTTCAGGGTCACTGTGAAGCCATAGGTATCACAGGTGCTCCTCTTCAGGGAAACTGAGGTCAGCATGACCACGTGGCCAGGGCAGCTATGGGCATTGGATATGGGGGAAAAAGGAGGAGTTTTTGTGTCATATATTTTGATAATCTCTTACTAGGTATATAAATGTTTGCCATGATTTTATTTTCTTGCTGTATTGTGTCTTCATCTAATGTCCTTTTTGCCCATTCTGTTATATTAAACAGTTTCTAGGCTTTCTATCCCATTCTACTGATGCATACGTCTTTCTTCAGCACCACATCATCTTGATCACTGTTGTTAACGGTAAGTCTTGAGATCAGGTAATGTCAGTCCATCATCTCCTTCTTCAGTATTTTTTAGGTTATTCTGGGTCTTTTGCTTTCATATTATATTTTAAATTTCTTTGATTCATTCATGTGTACCTCGAAGCCTAACCTAAGCATAAACCTTAAGTTAATCACTTACTATTGTCTACCTCTGGATATAGCCGAAGTCATTGTTGGACTATGAAAATATTTTCTTTTTAAGTTACCTTTTCCATCAGAAAGTTTTCCTACCCTGTGAGTCTCATATGTAACGCAAAGAAATTATTATTATTACATATTAGGCTTTTAGAATTCTTCTTAGGGAAAATGGCAGCATTTGGAAAAACATTTTACTGCTTAGGAAAGAAGATAAAACATATGAAGAGATGAGCCAGGGTAACAAAATGTGAGGGCAAGATAGCCTCGGCTTGAATGAAGGAGAAACCTCCCCATGTTCTCAAGGGAAAGAATTCAAGGCAGGGAGAAAGCCAAAGAGGCTGAAGGAGTTAGAAGTCGGACGGAATCTGAGGGCCACACGAAATGAAGCAGCCAGTAAAAAGTTCCAACCGGTAAGACCTAAGATTAGGGATCGCGGATGTTCGATCGGAACAGCAGCCTCCACCTTGTTGTGATATCACACTCGCTGCTGTCCTTTCCCACTTTAATCCATCTTCAGCAAAGTCTGCCACATTTGGAACCCTTTGCATGACAGTTTTGTGTTGCTTTAAGAAATCAAGGAAGAGTTTCACTTCTGTAGCAAGGAAGAGACAATACCTACAGACACTGAGACTAAAAGGAGCCCACAGGGGATTAGCAACCATCCTGCTGAGGGTTTGGATTTGACAAGGTGTATTAGTTAGGATTCACTAGAGGGGGAGAATCAGTATATGAGTGTGTGTGTGTGTGTGTGTGTGTGTGTGTGTTCTTATACAAGGAATACATTAGGAGGGTTTACAGGATCAGAAGGGCCATAGTTCCATTAACCAGCTGGAGAATCAGAGGCAGAAAAACCCAAAATGTCGGTTTATGTGACAGAGAGCTGAAGAATTCATTAGCAGTCAAAGGTCAAGGCCTGGAAGCTCAGTGCAGAATTACTGGTGTGAGTCTCTGTCAGTCTTGGAAGAGTCTGCGCAGGTAACCTGGAAGGACAGGAGACCAATGTCCACAGGCAACGAGGAAGACCAGAGCGCCTCTGCCGAAAAGGGGAGTGGACTTTCTTCTTTCCCTTTTATCTCATGTGGGCTTCAGGCCTCCTGACGGATGCCACCTGCATCCCGGTGGGTCCTCCCTGCTGCTTTTGTGGTTCACGTGTCAGTCATTCGCAGACACCTAGAGCTTTACTAATCTGCAAGACTTTTCTTACTCAAGTCGAGTTGTCATATCACAACTAATGATCACACAGGGCAGAAATGGTCGTTTGAGATAAGCTTATCCTGCTCTCAGGGTGCCAGGATTCCTCAGCTAAGCCAGCATGTGCATCATAACAGTACAGTAAGGGTGCCTTCATAGTCATCCAATTGCCCTACACTGTTATTTCTTTTGCTCTTGTTTACCAGCTGCGTGAAACAAAAGTTTTGATTAGGTTGGACAAATTTAACCCAACCTATGCTGAATCTTGGAACACTTAATACAGAAAGTCTTACTGTCTTTGCAAGAAAAGTGTCCCCATGGGTCACCCCTCCCTCTCGCGGTACTCAAAGATTTAACATAGCCATGGGAAAGTCTCTAATTCAATAATGTTTATGTTTTTGAGCACTTACCTCTCTTTCATGAAAGGAAGATGGAGAAAAACAAATGGCCATGAAACATCAAAATTCAGCTTTTTCTGAATCCTTCTCTGTAGTCTAAATTCATGGGTGGGGTTTACTGGGCACTGGCAAAGAGCAAACTGGTTAATGAGGTTTTTTCCTACTTTATGCCTCTTCCAAGACTGAGAGAATGAAGTGAAAATCAATCAATATATGTTTCATTTTTGTTTTCTGTATAAATAGTCATCTTATCTGAAGTGCCCCTTTTCCAGGAGCTAATAGCCATAAATTTTTACAGCTGGACATGTTTGGAAATGTCTCTTAGCTATTTTTGCTGATTTATTTTCTTTGTCTGTCTTTGTGCAATCCAGCTTTGGGCATGGAAGCAAGCAGCCCTTTTCTCTGGTCCTCCTCTCTGAATGATTTACATTTGGAGGACATAGTTCTTCTTCTATGGGAAAGTCTTCATCTGGGATCCCTGGACTGAGAGCTCAGCCCAGGAGAAATTACTCTATCTTAGAGACTTATCTTTAGCTCTCTTGGTGGTAAGTTCCTCTGTACTTACTGCGTTGATCCCCAAGTCTAGTTTTAAATCTATCTCTCTACCCATCTACCTATCTACAACTTCCACATCCCATAATATGGTAGTTATATATTATGCTATAGTAACTCACTAGCATATGAAATGGTTACCAAAAATGCCAATGCAAACACCATTTATAATAGAACTTCATGGTAAAACATGCTTAAAATATATTAAGTGACAGTTCCATATATTTATAGTATGCAAAATTTATGTATACATCAGATAAACCTTAGGCATTTTCTTAAAAAAATAAAAGAAATTTAACCAGCAATGTTTGATGACTTACTGTATGCTGAATTTATCTCACTTGATCCTTAAAACAACTCTGTAAATAAGGCACCATTTCCTCCATTTAAAGATGAAGAATCTGTGTTTCAATAAGGTCATATAACTTGTATAAATCACATAATTAACATGAAGTTACAACCAGGATTCTGGGTTGCTCCTAAAGCTAGAATCTGTGCTTTCTTCATTACACCATGCTACCTTTAGAGAAGCTATGCAACTAGTGATTTAGATGAAGGGCTTAGAATTGTGGCAGTTTGTATTAAAAATAAGTATGAAGATTTTTTTTTTTGGTCTCCCTCTATATTCACAGGATTACTAGTTACTGAATGGAAGGAAAGGAAACAGAAATGGTACAATACAGAGAAGTCATTGTCCTATCTGTCCTTTTAGTTCTACAACATTGACCCCTCTGGAAATTCATTTTCCAGGCATCAACACACATGACCTGAGATCTAAAGTCAAGAGGGTTGCCGAAGACACATTAACACTGTAGATTAAGCCTAGCATGTATGAACGATCTATAAGGCATCAGAATTATTTGACTTAAAAGTATAGATAAACTTAAATAAAATTTAGAAATGGAAATGTTTTTCTTCTTGCTTCCAGCCTTCTATTTTTGTGCTCTCTCATTTTATTCTGATCCATTTTTCTGTATCATATGCTGTGACTGTTGAAACTAATAAAATTATTCATAAGGGGATAAGTGATTCATTATATTTAATTCATTACTTACCCAGCACTATTCATATTTTAACTGGAGATGAATTTTTAAGATTCAAGAATGAATCTCTAAGGATGGAATTTCAGATGTCAGTGAGCAGAAATCAGTCAGTCAGTCAATCAATCAATCAATCAATCTCCATTGACCCTGCCACAGTGGCTTATTTTCCTTATGAATCAGAGATGGGAACTGTACAGCTAATTTGATTCAATTTTGATTCCACCAGAAGGATTAATTTCTCCATTTATCAGAGGAGTAGCTGAAATTCAGAGGAGCTGGAGCGATCTGCCCTGCCCTACAGGTAGTAGATGTCAGCCCGAAACTTCTCTCTAGAATGGCGGAATCAGGTGGCTGGCAAGGATCTTAGAGGGGCAACATGCACAACCACCTTCTCACAACCAGATAATTGTCAGTTTCAAGGTCTTCCCACTTCTAGACAATGCACATCAAACCAGGGTTTTTTTCAGACATTGCTGATGTGTCACCTTGAAGATCTCCATAGAACAACACAAAAAATCGAATCCTTCTTTTCTCTGACAGCCGCAGGCCCTGACTTCCACTTGGCCAGGTGAAAACTTCCTAGTTTCTCAGGCTCTTCTTTGTGTGACCCTTGCCTATCTTTCCTCCCAATTACACTCTTCTGAAGTTGCTAGTTTCTCTCAAAATACATTTAGAGCTGGACCTAGCACTCCAGGTGCACTCTGGGCTCATTCATTCATTCATTCATTCATCCATTCACTTATTCAGCAGGTGTATTTGCTCAGTGTCAAATTTCTATTTGATTATTGTAGAACAGAGAGAGGACACTTATCTCTGTTTTCTGGGACATCACTCACTTCTGCTTGCTGCTTAAAATCAAATTAGCTGTTTTTTTTTTTAAGGGATTTATAGTCAGCTAACTTTTGTGTTCTTTCGTGTGGCCTCCTGGTGTAGCCTGTGCCCTGTTCTCCACCACGATGCTTCTGTGTGCGAAGCTGGCCCTACCTGTGTGCGAGCCATCCTGCTGCTCTGGGATGTGTGCCTGGACAGGATCTTATAAAAACCTATTTGGGGAGTAATGAGAACACCTCTCTTTAGATCCTGGTCCAGCTTTTGTTACTTCCTGAAGCCAAAGTTGACATGCCCCCAGTCTGTCTCTATAATAAAATCTAATCTCCAGGACACGGAGCCATCTCTGTACTCAGGGGGGTCAGTTGGGAGCCAAGGAGGGGAGTCAGGAGCCCACACATGGACGAGCCAGTGCCACAGCTCACGGAAAACTTCCTGCTCAGTTCCTCCCTCCCTTTGTCTTGCCAGCTCCCCTCTCGCGTCCTTCTCATGTAGTTCAGTTGACTCAGAGGGAAGAAGGGCAGCAACCCCTGCACTCCAAGGAAATCAAGGCCTGAAGGGCATTTCCAGAATCGGGTTCTGGAGTGAGGCAGCTGCTCCGAGCTCTCTGCTACTGCTGTGTCCAGCGTGTCTTCCTGTCCTTGCTAACAGCCCTCCTCCTGTTCCCTTCTTTTCCGTATTTACAGAGCTCTTTCCACCAGCATGTTTTTGTCTTCTTTGGCAGTACCAGAAGTTCTTAATGTGATTTGCACATGTACAGTGGAGGGTCTTGCCTCTCCATTTTACAGATAAGGACAATCAAAAACCCAGAGATGTTTCATTCAAGGGGGTGACACACCGAGGAGTGACCCTATCTAAGGACCCATTGTCAGTTCCCCCTGCTGGTTTGTGATTTCACTCAGAGGGAAACTCACGGCAAGTCTGCAGCCTCTGTGAGTATCTGGCTTCTCAATTCAAAAGTGTGTTGGGCCGGTATCTCCATTATGTTCTCCCCGCAACACACACACACACACACACACACACACAGAGGAAGGAGATATAGACCAGCCGGCCAGAACTGTGTTAAGGGTGCATAAACACTTTTGCATATATCTTTACTCACTGTGGTCTGCAGAACCTAGTGTTATGCTCACTCACCACCCAAACCTTTGCAAGCCATAAGAACCCGCCTCTTATGAGCCTTTGATACCTCAGATCCGCCTTAAATAGAAAAAGAGTCATCAAGGACCTAAATGTCAACAAGCACCCTTGGAGTGAGGGACAGTTTTCCATGAGAGAAATGCCATCCTTTCTCCAACCCCAAGTTCCTACCATGAATATTCCCTGCATTCTTTTTACTAAAGAACTAAATTAAAGGATGTTTATATCACTCTCCTTGTTAGATATGCTAAGCTCAAGCTGAAACTTTTCTGGCTTTGGGCTGGAATTCTAATGCCAATTCTGCATTTGCTGTGTGCAAAATTCACTCCCAAACCATTTTGCCACAAGGCAGATTCCTCCTGTCCTTGAACAGCCTCCACCCTGATCCGTCTCTTCACACACACAGTTTTAAAAAGAAAGTTTAATATTATCAATTTGGCAGAAGGAAGTGTAAATGTTATGTCAGTGGTGAGATACCATTTAATCCTGAGAGATGAGCTGTTGAGGAAGCGTGACCTAATTGACAGCCATTACATGGCACCTTCTGCGGTTCCCAGCAATGTACTAACAGGTCCTGTGGCTGCTGGCAGGTGAAAACACATGGGCAGGTTCACTGTGGGCTTTCTTCTCTGTGGGGCAAAGACTGAACTGTCAGTCTGGATGGACCTGGGGTGGAGATGGGTAATCAATTCATCCCAGTTACCAGGTTTGCAAAACGCTCAGGTGGGCCAGGTCTTTTCGGCTTTGAGGGATGGGTTTGCTAGAAAGCTGGGCCTTCCCAATTACAGAAACCTTTAGATGATATCAGAAATCACAAAAGAGAGATGCTTGGGAAGAAAATAAGAAAAGGTGCACATTTGCTCTCCATGAAAAGCAAGGCAAAGAAGTTGGGGGGGCACTCTCCACCCTGCTTTTCCTGGCTGAGACCTTCCAGTAGCCCTCTGTTGTCCTGCCACATTGAGGCTCAGAGGCTGAGGAGACAAATCTGTCGTGAAGAGGCTAAGTAAGTGATCTGTGGCTGTGGGCTTCAGCATTAAGGAAACGCTGGTGCCGGAGCCCTTGCCTCCAGAGATCAGGATGGGTGTTTAGTGGGCTTGAGCTTTAATCTGTTTTTTCTAAAGGCTCCCAAGAGATGCTAATGTGTTCTGGACTAGGGGAACCTGCAAATACAGTGAGCATGTGGGTACCATTGGCACTGGAGACTAACTTCTGCTGTCTTCCACCTTTATGAAAGCAAAATCAGTTCTCACAAGGACCATCGTGGATTTCCAGGCTGTTAACAAATATGTGCATAGGTA
The DNA here is from genome assembly GCA_004027595.1 of Dinomys branickii. Lineage (NCBI taxonomy): Eukaryota > Metazoa > Chordata > Mammalia > Rodentia > Dinomyidae > Dinomys > Dinomys branickii. Next base: position 59,294 of record PVLD010009563.1, read on the forward strand.
TTCTCCTAGTCTTTTTGGTGTTGCTGTAACAAAACTCCCAATGCTGAATGCTCTATAAAGGAAAGAGCTTTATCTTGGCTCATAGTTTTGGAGGCCCAAGGGTACGGTGCCAGCCTAGGTTTCTGGTGAGGGACACAGGGCAGATGCATCGTGTGGCAGGAGTATATGTGAGATGTCACAATGCAAGATGGGAAGCAACAGGCCAGGGAGGGGCCAGGCACATCTTTTTGTAACAATCCATTCTCAAGGGAACTAATGCGGTCTCAGGAGATTGGATCTGCCTCTGTGAGAGAGCGTTCCTGAGAGTGGAACCCTCATGGACTGAATTGCTTTCCTCTAGATCCTACCTCTGAACACTTCTACCACTTCAGCGCTGCCCCATGGGGCCCAGGCTTCCAGTGCATGAGGCTTTGGGGGACAAACTATACCCAAACCATAGCCAGTATCTGACTGCCATTTCTGTGAGAAAGTGGGCCTTATCCCCTTGTCGCCCCTTTCTCTCATCAGCTCCCCAGTAAGGGCTCTGCTTATAAATAAACTAGAAAGAGGTGGAGACTTCCCAGTTAAAAGCTGATACACAGAAAATCTGCCCTAAATCTCCATCCTAAACCCCTTCTAAATAGCTAGGAAAGGACTCAGAACAAGCTCGAGAAAGGAGTCAAAGCCACACCTGGAGGTATTGCGGAGGGGAGGAAACAGGAGGATACACATTGGAAGATGGGATTATTCTCAGTTTCCTTGCAGACTTTAAATCAGCCTTTCCAGGGGCTACTCTGTCTGGGAAAGCTTGCTGGGAAGCCAGGTCTATGGCTAAACTAGGAACCCTCATGTCCCAGGACTCTCATTCCTGCCCTTTTTCTTGAGCAGTAAATAACTCTGCTTGGGAAAACATGCCTGGGAGACATGTTCATGATGGCCATGGGAGGGGCAGAGTCTGCAGATCCAAGTGCAGAACTCAGAGCTCTAAGTTTTGCTGCTCCTTTGGACTCAGATTTCCTCAAGGTAGAAAATGGCAGTGGCCATGGGCCTGAGAGTGACCACGGAGACGATCCTAACTATGTCTTACAGTGGATTTCATGGTGCTGCAGAGTCTCCCTGAATGGGGCTGATGCTCCAGACATATATCAGCAGCTGCTGGGGACACTAGTATATCACTGTGTCCCTTGATGGCCAATGGTCATTGTCCTTCACAAAGAGAAACTGCATTACCCAGGTTACCCAGGTCTCAGGAGGTGGCTCATCCCCCTCTCCTCACGTGGCACACACACACACACTCTGGAGCTCTCTGAACCCTGCTGTGGGCCAACGTTGGTCTCTCCTCAACCCTGCCTCCCCTACTTCCTTCCAGGTTGTGCCTCCTAGAAGGTTCTGCAAGACTCTTCCTCACAGGGGCTGTTTCTGGGACGCCCAAGCTAAGTGACCTCCTCTCCGTGGCCACTGTTCCCTCTGAGGTCAGCTTGGAGATGCATGATGCTGACATTCCCCAAGAAAAATAATTTGCTTTGTAATTAGAAGGGAAACATTGTTCAGAGTGAGTCTCTGGTTTTTTTTTTTTTTTTTTTCTTTCCTTTCTGGCAGTCTAGGAGAGTCCTGGCGAGGAAGGCTGTGAGATTAGCAGAGATGTCAGGGAAAGTTGGAAAAAGGGCAAAAAAGGAGGCAGAGGGGACTTTCTAGGAATGAGAGACTTTTGTTTGATTTCTTGGATTAGTTACTTTTAAATGGTTCTTCTCCTCCTTATCCCCTCAAAATCCACATCTGTTAATTTGCTGCAGGAGCCTTTGTAACTGGAGAGCTAATGGCCTTCCAGGGAGGGGAGGTGGCTAGAGACTTACACAAAGACTTACACCTCATGATGTGGGCGCACTAGGAGAAGCCCCACCTGTGTGTACAATGTACTTAAAGGATTAGAGCACACTTTGAAATTATGATATGTTTTACCTAAAGTAAGCACCTTATTCTTTAATCTTCTATTTCCTTTAAGGGGGAGGTAGGAGAGAAAATCATCAATTCTCTCAGCTACTCAGGTGCACGAGACACTGCTTGTGGGATTTAATGAAGGCTTAAGCCCAGGGCGCTGAAGGATGTGGTATGTTCGTACTTTAACACAATAATAAATCTTATTTCCAATGCTTATGATTCAATTCAAAGGTGTCATTTGCAAGAGGTCTATGGGGTCTGTGGGCAGATAACACCTTTTAGGGAGACACAGGAGTGAGAAGGACAGGAAAGATGTGGCATGAGGTATTGCTGGGACCTGAAAGGGGACTTTTAATTGAAAATTGCTGTGGTCTCCATGTTCCCTTTGTGATCTTCTAGAAATGTAGGTAAATACCTGATGGGTTTTGTTTATCAGCTACCAGCTAAGCTGCTGCTTTTGATGCTTTGGTGGCTACAGGTTTGTCAGGCTGGTGAGGGTAAGAGAAGATGGTAACCAGGAATACGAAGTTAAATAGCAAGCCATCTTTCGAGTCTGAAAATCACACACAGATATTTCTAATAAACACATAGAGACTTTATTATGAAAATGCTCAGACGCTGCCAAAAATAGATAGAAAAATAAAGTTTGATTGGGACACTTTAGTAAACTTCAAGTCACAAATCTGTAAGTTACAGATCAGGACAGACACAGGATCAAAGCATATTCCAGGCAAAATGGTCTAGAGCGTTGTCCTGATCACCAGCTGAAGGTCAGTAGATTAATTCTCCCAGTGTTTTTCTACCAGGTCAGAGGTGGGTGAAAGACTTGCTTCAGGCTGGGGGGTGGGTGGGCAAGATGAATACAAAGACTAAATAATTTTCAAGGAAAACTTTCTTGGCAACACAATCTATTTATTACAGAAAATGTTTAATCCTTGCAGGAGCGCAGGTTGAAAGAGTCGAATTTAGGGGAGAGAAAGGAATACTGGGGAGGGAGGGAGCGAGTCCTATGTGCTTATCTCAGAAGCCAAATCAAAAGGAGAAGCTATGCGGCCTCCTCTGCCTTTTGGGTCAGCTAGCACTGTGGTGGGGGCCACCACATGAGGCCTCGAACAATATCTCAGTGTGGAGCTCGTGCCAGAGAAAAATGGGGTGAAACTTGCCACTCTATCAGTTCACTGTGGCCACCAACAGTGAATTGACCCTTTTAATAGGAAGAAATTCGAAGGTTTCTCAAGGGTTTCTCACTGCACAGAATTAAGTAGTAGAATCAAAAGTCTTTCCAGGAATAATCATGCTCCCTTCCACCTGGTGTCTCTGGTGCTCAGTTCACCTGCGATGATAAGGTAGAAGGAGAGGAATGAAGGTCTTTGCTTGCTGTTTATTCTCTTAGAAGTCACACCATAGACACTGAACATTGTTCCCGTAGCATTTAGACTGTTTATCTGGTGACAGAGGCCATTGTCATGTGCTTTAGAAGCAGTACCCTTTCTCTAAGTCTCTTCCTGCAAAGTGCATAAGCCTCTCTGCTTTCTCAGTGGCTTGGCTGCCTCCACCCTGGCTGCCTTTACTCCCATGCTGTGCCTGGGAGCCCACTGCCTCTCCTGGGCAGCTCAGTAATGGCCACCCTTTATTGATGCTGTGTGCCTCCTTCCATGTGAAAACCTGAGACCTCTCACCTCCTCCACCTGCAGGGATCCCCAAGACCTGATGAACTTTGCATTATAGCAACAAAGCAGCAGTGATTTGGAGCTGTCAGTTCTTTAAATAGGATTTGGAATTTAACGCTATGTATCTTTAAGGGAAAGAATTAAGCGTTGCTAGTTTTTTTTTTTTTAAACTATGTCTTCTGGCTAATTCAGAATCTGACCCTCTACTTCTTTCTTTTTTTAAACCCATGGAACACCAGCTGGGGGTAGAGGGAGGAAAAAGAAAAAGATAAGCTCTCCGGCTTAGTAAGAAAAGTGAAAGTTAGATGTACCCAGGCTAAAAGCCTGGAATGAAAGGAAGTGCTTCTGTTGATTGCTGTAGAAAAGGAATATAAAATAAAAGATGAAAGGAAGAAATTTACCCTCCCCATGCCATATGCCATCTCTTTCATAATGTAGTACAAATTCTAGCCTGAATATTCCAGGAATCTCTAATTCAAAATTCTCCAGGCAGTGCAGAAAAAGGTAGCAGAGGCCTCTCCACTTTTTGCTAATAAACAAGGCAACAGTCCTAGCAAGGAGCGTGGAGGACCACCCCGCTGCCCAGGCCTCTGTCTTGGACAAGCAGAGTCTTCTACTGTGGCCCCACCTCTCGCAGTCCAGTCCTGTTTATACAGCTTGTCTTAAAAGCCACAGTGAGTGCATTTCATTCTTCGGAGGCCACCCCGTAACTACATAAAGTAGCAAGCTTTTGGAAAAGGAATAAGCAGCTGAGATTTTCATACACATCCCCATACCCCATGCCAACCTTTCAGGAGTTGTTCTTTGAAACCTTTATGTACCCTCAACTTTATGGGGACACAGAAAGACCTTGGCCATATTCCAATGCCAACAAGAAGGCTTTGAATTTCAGCTTACTTTGGTAGGCAACATCCTTTCTCCCTTTAAGTTGGCTCTTTCCAAGCCCATGCTCAGTTCCCCAAAGAGGATGGAGCTGCAGAGACAGAATCCTCAGGAGCAGCGCAGATAGCTCATCCACAGTTATGCCGGGTGCTGCAGAGAGCACCTGGCCTCTTCTCTCTCCCTTTCCATCACGACGCTGAAAGCCACAATGCTCTACAGTACACACTGCACCCGGAATGGTTTAGACGTTAAAATAGTCACTGCCCTCGGTCTTTCATTGGCTCGCCAGTGAATAGTTCCCTGTAAACCTCCAACAGTTTGGATCTGTACACCTGTCTCTCCCCAGCACTCCGGACCTCAGTCCCTCCTCCCTGGGGAAGACAATTTCCCACCTTACAAAGCTGATTTCGGGTGTTGTTACCAGAAAGCAGGGCTCCAGCTGCCCAGACAGTAAAGGTAGGGGTAGTAAGGGCAGCTGTTGTACACGGAGACTAGAGAGGCCCGGGAAAGGGCGTCGTCCTTCAGGACTGGCAGGGCGGAGTGTTTCTCCAGATCCCCCAGGTCCGAGGAGAGCTGCTTCCGCTTAGTCTTATAGCGCCTGTTCTGGAACCATATTTTCACTTGCGTCTCGGTGAGCTTGAGGTTCCTGGCGAGGTGGGCCCTCTCAGGGGCGGACAGGTACTTCTGGTGGCTGAACTTCCGCTCTAACTCAATGACCTGGGTGTGCGAGAAGGCTGCGCGGGAGCGCTTCTGCGGCTGCTTGGGAGTCTGGGGAAGGCTTGGTAAGGCGCCCGGAGGGGGTTCACAGTCCAACAGGTACGTCTCAAAGTGCCTATCTGGAAAAGAGAGAGGAGAAGGCGGGCGGCACTAAGAGTTACATGGGAACGCGGCAAGGAAAGCAGCCCTTACCTCTTCAAACAGCGAACCAACACGTCTACCGTTGGCGCGGAAACATTTCGCTTGTTTTGCGGGACTAAGGAGCTCTCCCGGCGAGGAATGACTACACCCGCGTATTATGTATTCGTTTTCTAATCATCAGCAGGAACCCTAAATCACACGGTTCAGGGTGGCTGGACTTATTGCCGTACGGTCAGGTGCAATGAAACGGGATTCGGGGTCTGTGTGCTTTAGAGACCGGAGGCGGGAGGAAGCGAGGGGGAGGATAACGCACTCGAAAGGAGACTGAAAGCATCCGGCGTGAGCCTCCGGGTGGGCAAGAGAGGGCTTGCGCGACGCAGGCGGCGGGGCTCACGGCAAGTTCATTCTCCGGCTCTAATCCTCCTCCCTCTAAAGGAGGCCTTAGGCTGCCTCGAGGAAGTGATGGGAAAGAGGCTGAGCTGCGCCGAGTGTTCCAAACGCGCCTTAGCTCCTGGAGCCCGCAGGGAACACACAGGGCACCGATTTATAGATGGGGGACGGCGAAGGAAAGGGAGCCTTTGACGGCCGAACCTGATTAGTCATATTCATAAGTTACTGCTTCTCCGAGGGCACGCGCCGGGCCTAGCAAGGGCGTCACCACGTGCGGCGCCCCGCGCTGGGGCTCAGGGTCGGTGCCCGAGGCGCACTCTTCACTGGAGGGCGCTGAGGTCCCTTCTGTCGCCGCGGGGCCCCTCATCCCTGCACCCGAGCTCCGGGAGGTGGGCCCGGGCCCCGCCGCCTTCCTTACCAGGCTGGGCCTCCGCCAGCGTCTCCGCCTGCCCGGGCTCCCCGGCGAGGCCTCGTCCTTCCCCAGGCTCGGGCGCTGGGTCCCGCCGCGGGTCGGGCTGGCGCGGGGGCTGCGGGCGCCCTGGGTGGCCTCCGCGCCGCTCCGCGCAGTCCCGCAGGATGTCCTGGATGAAGAAGGAGGTGAGCGGCTTGGACGCGCTCGGCCGCGAGGCCCGGGGACTGCAACCGGCCGCCTCAGCTTCGGCCTCTGCCTCCGCCTCCGGCTGCCCGGGCAGTGGCTCGGGCGCCCGAAGCATCCCCACGGCTCTGACCGCAGCAGCCACTTTCGCTTTGCGCCGCCTGCGCGCTCTTATAGCGAGGAGCGCGCCGCGCTGCCTTCCTATTGGCCGCGGGGGCCAGGCCGTGCCGCCGATTGGCCGCCCCGCGCTCCAGGTGACCTCGCGCAGAAGGCCGGTCCTCGCGTGGTCCGGCTCCGCTCCGCCCGCCCGCGGAGATTCGGTCCTTCCTCGGCCTCCTCGCTCCCCCTGCGCGCCTCCCCACGCCCTCAGTCGTTTCCCCGGCTGCGCGCGAGAACCAAAGTCACCTGCGCGGCAACCCACACACAGCAGTGATGACACTCGCTGCTCAGGAAACGCGCGCGCCACTCAGCGTGTCAATCACAGGGACTCGCGGGTCACCCCCCGCCCACAACTTACAGGAGAGAATTCCGGGGCTCCCACTGAGAGCCAGGTCTGTTAAACCCCAGGTTCTAGGGAGGAACGCAAGGAGCTGCAGTGTCTGATCCCAGGCTAGGGCGCAAAGAGGAAGGGGAAGATCAAAGTGTTGAATCAGTGTCAAGACGACTGCAGTTGAACTCTGCTGTGACTGTGTGAAAGAACATGCTTGGGAAATGCGCACTAAAGTAGATACAAAGGCTCTGGATGTCTGCGACTGACCCAAGTGGTTCAGAAGCAGACGTACACATAGATAAATAAGATCTCACGCGGTAAAGCCCGGGGCTACGATGTTAAGCCTGGTGAGTTGCGAAGGTATGTGGATGTGTGTTTAGCTACGTTTATGCTACTTTTAGCTACGTTTATGCTGCCCTGGTATAAGGCATCTTCCGGTCCACCGGAATCTTTGCAAAAAGAAATGTGTGTTTGGGAGGAGGGAAGGGAACTAGGTTATTAAGATAGCAGAGGTAGGGCCAGTGTTATAGCTCAGTGTCATAAATGCCTGCCTGCCAAACGCAAGGTCTTAAGTTCGACCTCCAGCACCACACACACACACACACACACACACACACACACACAGAGGCAGCGGGGGGGGGGGGCAAAGAGAACTACGCTGTGAAACCCCAAGGCCTTTGCAAAGCTAATTTTTTTCTCTCATTATTTTTAGACCTCTATTCCTTTAAAAAACTTTTAAAAAGACCATTCTTTTGAAATAGTTGTAGATTCACAGGAACTTGCAAAAATAGTATCTCCAGCATCCCTCACGATGGGACTTAATCTTAGGTAACTGTACGGAAAAATTTTTTTATAAATGGACAGTTAATTGTTGTTAACTAGATTACAGATTTTCTATTGTTTTCATTGCTTAAAGCCAACATTCATCACGTGTGTATGTGTGTGTGTGTATCTCTGTGTAATTGTATCACAGGTACAGATTCTTGTGACCATCACAGTCAAAACAGAATTATTTTGTCACCACAAAACAATTCCCTGTGCCATCTCTTTGTCTTTGAACACTCAGCCCTTCCTCTCCCATCTTGACTATGAGGACCTCTTGCCCATGCCCAGCAGAACACTTTTACATTCAGAGATGGTGACAGAAAGGGACTCATATACCCCACAATTTATAGTGTTTTGGAATTGGCTTTTTAAACTAAGCTTCCTACTTCTGAGGTACAGTCAGACTACTGCATGTATTCGTAATTCATCCTTTTTAACTACTGAATAGTATTCCATTGTGTGGATCTACAGTTTGTTTAGCTCTGACCTCTTTGAAGGACACTGGAGTTGTTCACAGGTTCTTGGTATGAGGGTGGCGCTATTGGAAGCAATGATGGGAGGTTCTCTAGCTCATTGAGGGCGAGTCACTAAAAAGAGTGTGTGGCCCTAGAGCTCTCTCTCACTCTCTCTATTTGCTGGTCTGGGGGTGAGCTCTCCATGTGACACTTGCTTCTGTCATTATGTATGTCTTCCTCTGAGGCCTAAACCAGTGAGGCCAGCTGATTTTAGACCTGCACCTCCAGATCCAGAAACCAAGATTCACCTCTCTTTGCTTCATAAAAGAGCCTGATCTGGTGTGTGGCTACGGGAACAGAAAGCTGACTAATACAAACTTTATTTCTCTGGGGTAAACATCCAGGACTACAATTCCTGGGTCATATGGTAACTACAAGTTTAGTGTTGTAACAAAACTGCTTGAGTATTTTCCAGTGTGGTTGTACCATTTTACATGTCCATGAGCAGTGTATCAGGCTATCAATTTCTCCACATCCTCCTCAACACTTGGTATTATCATTACTTTTGTTTTAGCCATTAGTAGATATTTAGGGCTATCTTAATGTAGCTTTCATTTTTACCTTATATTTGAAAAATGATTAATGATCTTGAGTATCTTTTCATGTGCCTATTTCCCACCCACAACTGCTCTCTGGTGAAATACTTGTCCGAGTTTCTGGCCCATGTTTTATTTTAGATTTTCTGGTTTTTACTGTTGCGTTTTGACACTTCTTTATAACTCTATGTATGAATCTTTGCTGGTTATGTGGTTTGCAAATATTTGCCCCAGTTTGTAGCTGTGTTTTCATTCTTTTCCTAGGACCTTTCACAGCACAAAAGTTTTAAACTTTGGTGAAGTTCAGTACATTACTTTTTATTTTACAAATTACCATTTAGGTGTCACGCTGGTAACTCTTTGCTTGGCCCTAGTACTGAGCATAATCTCCTTTGTTATACTTTGAAAGTTTCATACTTTACTCTTGAGCCTGGGATTCAGTCTGTATTATCTTTGTGTATGTTGTGAGGTTTTGGTTGAGGTTGAAGTTGAAGTTTTCATTCTTAAAATTTAGAGCAGGTGGCATTTCAAATCAGTGGGGATATTGTAGATGCTTTGCTAACTAGTGCTGCCACTTGGAAAATAAAAAGTTCCATTCTAACAAAATAAAGTCCAGATATCTCCAAGATGCAGAACACAGGCAGGCAGAAAAAAATTTAACTACATTCCTCATTAAAGAAATGCAAATCAAAACCACACTGAGATACCACTTTTGTGGAAGCAACCCAAATGTCCACCCACTGAGGACTGGATAAAAAAATTGTGGTATTTTTATATAATGGAATATTACTCAGCTATAAAGAAAGATAAACTCAAGGTTTTACAGGTAAGTGGTCACACCTAGAGACCATACTTGTAAGTGAAATAAATCACACCTCCATGTGTAAGCAACGTATTGTCTCACTAGTGCTGTCTCGTCTAGCATTGGTGGGACTGTGGAGGAATCATTGCTCATAGCAAGTTGCAGGGAGAATAAATCAGTTGTGTGTATTTGGATGACAACTTGACAGTGTCTTTCAGTGTTAAAACATCTGTTTGGTGCCTAGAGATTTGCCTTAGAACCTCACAAACACACAATGTATAACATTCTTCAGCTTGATCCAGGGCTAGTTGCAAATTGTGTTATAGAATGAACTCATTGTGTTAAAAAGTAGCTAGCTCTACATTAGCTATAAATACTTTACATGTGGAGGAGGAGATTGTACACACATATTTCCAGTAGAACAGAACTTCTGCTCAGGGAGGTGGACAGAGATTGGGAGAAGAAAAAGGTGAGACTGGAACAGGTTATAGTTCCTTATACACATTTATAGTCTTTAAAACTTACAAATCTAGAGTCAGATTGAGCTGGGCCTGGCTCCTTCACCTCATGATGGAGGTGTCAGGTCTCCTCAGGTCTCAGGTCTCCTCATCTTAGGTCTCAGACTTCCCTTCAGGCTGGGAGCACAGCGCAATACTTGGTCTCGCCTTGTTTTGTGGCATCTTCCCTCCATCATTTGTATTTGGTCCATGTTTTGCATTAGGTCTTTTCCTTTAGTAGGCTCTAAGCTCCTTGAGAAGGCACTGGGTCCTCCCCTCTGTGCCATCTCTAATGTTTGGCTTGGTTCTTGGCATATAGAAGGTGTTTGCTAAAGGTTTCCTAGCTGAATATCCAGTTTTCCTTACTCTGAGGCATCTTGCTGTCTGATAGAATTATCCATGGGAGACCATAGAGTCCCCAGGCATGTCACAGAGGAAGTCAAGTCATCTTTGTCCCTTTGTTGTGTTTTTGCAGCTTTGACTGGTTGAAAATGACTGAGGACAACCATGAGGACAGAAAGGAGCTCTAGGAGGGGGAATAATGGTCTCCCAAGATGTCTAAAGTGCAGATAGGAACTTTTATAAGCCCAGCTTACAAAAAGGTGAATTATAAACCAGGATAGTGGCATATGCCTGTGATCCCAGAACTTGGGAGGCTGAGGCAGGAGGATCATTGTGAGTTGAAGGCCAGCCTGGGCTACAAAGTGAGTTCAAGGCCAGCCTGAACTACATGGTGAGACCTTGTCTCAAAAGAGAAAAAAAAAGGTGAATTATATATTTTTGATGTATGATCTCATTCCTTCATTAAAGTGGTTTTCTAGAATCTATGAATATGCATTGTAGACAGAAAGGCACAGTTATGGATGATCTCCAGTGGGGAGGATTATTTTGAATTATCCAGAAGTAGTAAGGCAAATGCCCAGGAAAGCCAGAGTGAGAGAGGTACAGCAATTGGGACAAGTTGAGAGAGAGAGGCTGTGAGAACATCTCAGCTGGCTGTACCTGGCTTTGAGGCTGAGGAGAGGCCATGAGCCAAGGACTGCAGGCAGTGTCTAGAAGCAGGGAAAGAAAAGACATTTTCTCCCAGGCTCCAGGAGGAGCACAGCCCTGCCAATGTCTCTGTTTTAGCCCGGTGAGTCCCTGTTTGGATTTCTGGCCTCCAGGATAATAAGGTGATGAATCTGTGTTGGTTAAAGCAACAACCAACTACTTCTGGGATAATCTGTTACAGCAGCAATAAAAAATTAATAAAGAGGCCTTATGACAGTAGCAAGCTATGGTGACAGATGCTGTAATCCTATTTGGGAGGCTGAGACATGAAGATCACAGATTCAAAGCCAACCTGGGAAATTCACCAAGACTCTATCTCAAAATGAAAAATAAATGGGGCTGGGCATGTAACTCAATGGCAGAAAGTTCCTGGGTTCAATTCCCCCATGGTGAGCAAAAAAAGGCTGGCAGAAATGATGAGATAGAGCTTACCAGCTCTCCCTTGATTGCACAGATACAAACTTTTTTTTAGTACTCGGGCTTAAACTCAGGACCTTGTGCTTGCCAGGCAGATGCTTGTGTTGTTGAGCTATATCCCTGGTCCAGATATGAACTTAAAAGGTGAATTATATATTTTTGGCTGTGATCCTATTCCTTCATTAAAGCTGTCTTCTTTGTAAGTTTTCTTCTAGCCTTTGGCCATATTCAGTTGTGACATTTGTATAACTTTGTATGCTTATACATAAGCATTTAAGTATCACTCTAGTAAATATCTAGAAACTGTGTAAGTCTAAAGACATTCAGAAGTAGAAGGGAATCAGGATCATCTAATAGTAGATATCTTGCTTTCCTAGGATGGAATCTAGAAAAAGTTTGGAGAGACCCTAAACCTATAACTGGAAGCTGAGTTAGGTAAGCCATTGAACAGACTTGGGATGGGAGGGAGAATTTGAATCGTTTTGGTAGGCTTTGGCCTATTGGTGCTCTTATGGTTTAGACCTAAAATGTCTCCCCAAGATCTCACATGGCCATAGGTGGGACTTCTGGAAGGTGATTGGGTCATGGAAACTCTGTGCTCATCACTGGATTAGCCCATAGTTGAGTTCATACCTGAATGTGCTCTTAAAAGATGGGACTGATTGGAAGAGGTGTGGGGCATGACTGGGAAGGATGTATTCTTGTCCCTGGCTCCTCTCCCTGTGGCTTTATCTCGGTTGCTGTCTCTGTCTCTCTCTCTCTCTCTCTCTCTCTCTCTGTCATTGTTTCTCTCTCTCTCTCTCCATTCTGACTGCTGTGAGTTGACCAACCTTCCCCCACATGCCCTTCCACTGTGCCATTTGTGCCTTGGACCCCCAGCTGACCATGTGTGGACTGAAACCTCCGAAACTGTGAGTCAGAATAAACCTGTCCTCTTTGTGCTGCAGGTGTCAGGCATTCTGTGCTAGTGAGGGGAAAGTGACTAACACAGGCATCATTGCCACTTGTACAGTGCCTGCTTTGGGGACAATTTCAAGAAGGAGATTATTGGCTTAGTGTACGTGAGTTAAAGAAAGGAGGTATTTAGGATTGGTTGGTGGGCCTTCTCTAAAAATTGTCCCTGGGAAGAGCAATTTCTCCTTAATACTGCAAAATGTCAAGATGTCAAGCCACCATGAAATACAGACAGTAAGAAGCGGGGTGAATGCAAAATGCTTCATTAGCCTATATCCGTTTCACAGCTCAGATATTTCTTTGTAATTATATCTCAAAGGCTCCTGGGGGAGGGACAACTACACCAAATTCATGCTTTGTGATTCTGTGTCTTCTGTGAAGTCCCTTGGTGTTGCATTTGCCAATTCAGGAAGACAGAAAGAAAAAGAAGCTGGATGTAGTGGTGCAGGCCTGAATCCCACACTTGGGTAGGCTGAGGCAGGAGCATTGGAAGTTTGAGCTCAGCCTGGGCCACTTATGATTTAGTGACACCCAATCTCAAACATAAAACAGAAAGGGTTAGCGATGTAGCTCCGAGTGTGAAGGCCCTGGGTTCAGTCCCCATTATCAGGGAAAAAAATGCAAAGCAAGAGAAAGGAAGGAAAGAAGGAAGGAAGACAAGGGGAAAGCAAGGGAGGGAGAAAAGGAGGGAGGGAGGGACCAGTCATAACCACCACATCAACCAAAAGAGATGCATGGATTCCGCCAGCCAGGGAGGGCCCTGAGTTTTCCCACAGGAGAGGGTCCCAGTTCATGGGGCCCAGATAGGCGCAGAAAAGGTGACGGAGCAATCTGAGGTCCACTCAGCGATGGCACGGCTGGAAACCAGAGGTCCAGCTGTCCCGAAGGCTCCAGCTCGCCTCCTTTCTCTCACCCCTCTTCCCTTTGGTATTTCCACCTCAGTCCTGTGTTCCAACACGCACCTCCTCCTGGAGCTGGGTGGGCCTCCACGAGCATTTCTCGCAGTGAAGACCCGCTTTCCTCAACACAACAGACCTCCTTGACACGGTCCCTCTTGAACTCAAGCTCTGGGGTCATGGTAGGAGAACATCTGCCCCGGGGTCTTGGAAGTGCGGTGATTTGGGACTTCAAGCTTGTTCTTTCATTATCTTTTGGGGCTGGAATAGAACATGAAAACTGAGGATCTGCACCCTACTGGACTGTATTCCTTCCATTTTCCCATCTGTGTGTCCTTCCAGTGAAGCTAAAGACTTTGTAGTCCACGTGGAGAAAGGAACTATGTGGAAGGCACTTCACGGAATCAGACGTGCCTTGGAATCCTGGACGGGGGTGGAGGCTGGAGGGCGGGGCTCCCATTCCTCAGGGCACCCAGAGGCTGACCGTGTACTGCCCGTGCAACCTCCAGCAAGTGACCTAATCTTTCTGGGGGCCTCAATTTCCATGTGCAGAATGGGTGCAGTGACAACATCATGCTCAAGTATTACTAGAAGAACACTAAGGTCGCTCACATTGAAGCACATCATACCTGGGAATAGAGAGTACCTGGGAGTAGAGATGGGTGAATTCTAGTTCTGAGTTCTAGTCCTTCCTGCACAATAAAACATTTGGCTTTCCCAGGGACACACTGTGAAGAGGTAAAACAAGTAGAATTCTCAATCCAGGGCTCCCGACTACAAGGGGGAAAAGGGGCAGTCGAGAATAACCCGAGTGAACAAACATGCATCAGATCCCATCCGGTGGTGCCTTCACTGCCTTAGTCACCTTCTCCTTGCTGGGACACATCTGGCACCCACAACTGAAAGGAGGGAAGGTTTATTTTGGCTCAGTCCAGGGCCAGCCAGCTCCAAAGAAGAAACAGCTCGGCACGGGGACAAGGCAGGGGGAGCTGCTCAGGGTATGAAGAACAGGAAGCAGAGAACGGGAAGGGAGGAACGAGAGGAGATAAACCCATCCACACCATCCCACTGACCTGCCTTCTCAGACCGGAGAGGACCTCTCAACAGCCAGCCAGCTATGCTGCCCACGCAGAGGCACCTTCCAAACACACTAGTCTTGGGGACCACTTAGATCTAAGCCAGAACACTGTACTGTCATGAAAACTCAGCATCCTGGTGCTTCACCCTGGTTTCCCAAGGTGTCTTTCTGTGAGCCTCGGCTTCCTGCCTCTCCTTCCCTTCTCTCTCCCATTCCCCCTACTGACTGTTAGGGTTGTGGTCACTTGTGCTCAGGGCCCTCTCCAAGCCCTTTTGCATGCTCATCTACATTTGCAGCCCCTTGTGTATTTATCTTCACTGGCTCGATTTCCACCCAAAAGTCTTTGTGGGCATCTCCAGCCTTCTCTGATGGCTGTGCTACTCAAACTGGGTGTTTGATCCTATATTGCTAGGGAGTATTTAGTCATTTTGTGTCCTAGTTGTCTTAGTCTGTGCTGCTGTAGGAAAATACCAGCAGCTGGGTATTACAAGGAACAGAAATTTCTCACAGTTCTGGAGGCTGGGGAGGTCAAGATTGAGGCGCTTGCTGGTTTTGTGTCTGATGAGGGCCACTTCCATGTCAAGATGGCGCCCTGTTGCTGCATCCTCTAGCAGGGAGGAAACAAGCATCCTTCCATGGCAGGTGCGCGAGTGAGTAGAACCCTGCATGGCATCTCAGGGCCATGTCTCCACTTCTCCTTCTCCACCGCACCAGGGAAGAGGAGAGAAAACTGACATCTACCCAGTGCCCCTCTGGACTCGTCGTGGTGAAGCTGTGGCTCACTACAGACTTTTAATCCATGGCGCAGTCCACTAGGAGTTGCTTTTACAGATGCAGAGACGAAGGGGTGGAGATGGCAGGCAACATACCAGGTTCTTACAGCTGCCCAGGGCCTTCCTCGCTGTGTCATGGTCTAAGCCCACAGTAGGTGCTCAGTGAACACCTAGCAACATGGCTAATCAGAAATGGCTTTGACAATAAATCAGGTTCATTCAAAGCCTGGACTGTTGTTTTGATTGACACTGGGGAAAGAGAATATATGCTCCCCTTTCACACATTGTGGAAGATGGACAGAACTGTCTCCTGGGACACATCCCCTAGGACTGCAGCTGGTTCCCACTGCTTTCCCAGAATTCCTTGCACAGCCCTTCTGCCCCCTGCACATGCAATAGCAGAACATTAAAAGGAGGGACAAAGGGTTGAGTGAAACCACCCTCCGCAAGGGGAGTTGAGCTCACAGCTGCTTCCCTGGGGTGACTCAAGGACGTTACCACCCCACTGACCTTACCCCATGCCCTCTGTATTCCCATGTTGCATTTCCGTTAAGGTTATTCTCATGCATTAATGTGCAAACGCTACATGAGTTCAGTGACATATTTAGTTTTCCTCAGCCATTTACCCACCTGCATGAATTCACATGGGCCTTTCTTTTGCAGCTGGTGTTTGGTGGAATGCAGGGTGGCAGGATATGGAGATGCAGTGTAAGAGGGCAGGGTACAGGAGCTCCCGGGAGCCCATGAAATCTAGCGTGGTGTCTTAGTCCATTTTCTGCTGCCATAATAGACTAGCACAGACTACAAGTGATAAAACTTGTGGCTCTAGAAGCTGCAAAGCTTAAGATTGGTGAGCTGCATCTGCCACCCATGGCTTTCCTGCTTGTTTAAAGCAGGGAAAAAGGCATCAGAGAGAGAGAGAGAGAGAGAGAGAGAGAGAGACAAAGAGAGAGAAAAAGAGAGAGTGAGGGAAAGAGAGAGGGAGAGGGAGAGGGAGAGAGAGAAGAGGCCAATCTATTTATCAGGAGCTCACTTCTACAATAACAGCATTTATCCATTCATGACCCTGAGCTGTATGCAGAGCCCTGATGACCCAGTCTCCCCTTAAGAGTGCCACCTCTTTATACTGCTGAGTACATGTCACCATGAGATTTGGGGGAGACATTCCAACCACAGCACCTGGGCAGGGGAGGTTGCACCAGGGGACAGGACTGTGTTGCAGAGGCCCTCCAAAGACTGTGAGGATCTTGTTGCATGGACACTCTCCTTCAGCAGGTCCAGGTGGGCCCTAAGTTCTACATGGCTCACAAGCTCCAAGCAGCCAAGGGCAGAGAAGGGCTCTCTGAGGGAGGGAGGGAGGGAGGGAGGAGGATGTGCCGTGGCGGGTTTGGAGGCCACAGCACACTCTTGGGCTGGGCTCTGTTTTTGTTTGAGGGTCCCCAGATCTCCCACTCATGTTTCACATCCCACTCCTGCCTGAAGGTCTTTCTCTGTCCAACCTAAGGCCTAGTGAAGGGGTCTGACTCTCCCCTCCACCGTGCCTGTGGACAGTAGCGTGCCCTGCAGGCTGCCTGTATGGCCCAGGGGATGGGAAGTGTTACAGCAGATCGTAACTCCACCTCGTGCTTATTCCCAGTGTTATTCCTCATGGAAAGCCATCAGGAAAGATTTATTGGGCAATAGGAACCCAAGAGTATTTTGCTAATGGTGCCCCTGGTCACCCTCCCTCAGCCTCTCCACAGCTGCGGGACAGCATCTGCAGAAATGTCCCTGCCTCTAACTGGGTGGCCGAGGGCTTTCTGTGCCTGGTCTGCTCAACAGCTTAGTGGAGGCCTCACCTGGGGGACACATTGGGACTGTTTGTCTAGGGGAGGG